>JAPYYV010004218.1:0-16987 GCA_030522625.1 Copidosoma aretas
CTCGGGAACCAATTTAACCATAAGCCCTAATGACTAAATTAACGGCGGGAACCAATTTGACTTTTTTCATGAATTTGGGAACCAATTTGTCTATGCCCCGACAGACTACCTTAAAGTCAACGAAAAAGTTATGAACATGATACTTAAGTACATAACTACATCCTTTGCACTTTATTCGAACCAGATTCACTTTTCAGGATAAACTACAAACATTATTCAAGTTTTGCATTTGTGTAATTACAGAATTTTGATTTAACAGCGTATTGGCCACCGAGAATGTAGTAAATAGCTATTTTATAGGAAAGGAGACTGAACTGGTGTTTAGTCACTTCAAACAATAAACAAAGCCCTGACTAAGTGTAATTGACAGCGAAAGAAGTAAGAAAATTTTAATTAAACCTCTAGTATATCGTTAATTGAAAAAACCAACAGAAATCTATAGAATTTTTTGATTTTTATTGTATTTTTATCGTATTTTTCTTTCATTTTTATGAGACATACAATTACAAGTATTTATGTGTGCTTTTGTACGGCAACACTTATAAACAAATAGTGAGAAACAAGGACTAAAGTTTTACAAAGTAAATCCTACAAACCATGTATTTGGTTTTACTCCGTATTTACAACGTCTCATATGAACACGCTTTTGTTCGGTCAATCAAATAAAAAGTCCATGGGTATCAATTGTAATGTACCAAAAATATTGTTTACATGCAAAAACCACATACATTTAGGCTTACCCTATTGAAAGGAACTGACAAAAACCAATATAATTTTTTGACCTTTTATTTGGTTTCAGAGAGTCCAATAGATATGTTATTTGGTTGTACAAGAAAATCACATACATTAAAATGTTTATGCGCTTCAATACGGAAAATTGTTAAGTAGATGCGCTCCAGGAATTAAAGCACATTTAACCTTCAAAGCTATTTAATTAAATGTACAGGTTTATTTACCCGCAGAATATAATGTCCAGGTAGTGTGCTCTTGGATTACAAGAACGTTTGGCCCTTGAATTGCTTAACTGGAAGTCCAAGTATCTTTACTCGCTGTAGATGGTGTCTAGGTGGTATGTTCCAGGTAGAGAAGCCCGTGTGGCCATCCAGTCGTCTAGCTAAATGTCTTTGACGTGTATAGGCACCTAGAAATCCAGTTCTACAGAAAAAAGGCCAAATGTGTTCCTCAATACCGTCTTCAGTGACTAAACACTTGCCAGAGTGTACGCATATAAAGATGATCTGGAGGAGTTGCAATTTTTTTTGTAAGTAGTCGGAAATGTCGAATTGAGGCTAAAAAGAGAAAATTGGTCGAGTTACGGCTGAAAGATAATCACTGTTTCTTATTTAGTGCCAAATGGCGGCTACTTATGCCTTTTTTTAATCACTGTCGAATTGCGGCTGAGTGAGTTTCCAATAACTAATAGATGTACAATGACATTTTTCCGTCACACTTTACCTAGGCTTTGGACTGGTAGTCTTAAAGAACAAAAAAACTGGCGTGTTTGAAGAATGTGATTTTTGTGCAACGAGCAAATAAATCTGTCATGGTCATTCCAGCCCTTTTCAGCAGATATAAAATGAGACAGATAAAAATATTTTGATACTGTTCTTATGAAATTGAATCAAGTGCTTACTTCTTGTCGATATCGTACCTCCTTTAAGTCTTCTCACACTTGTTTGTAGTGCGACAAATGCTAGTCGAAAATTCCGCCTGCATCTGTTGTTGATAGCATTATATATCGCTGGATATGAATCCGTGGAGGTAGTTTGTGGTTTGAACAACACTGTTGTGTTTTGGGATCTAATCTGTTGCTCTGTTAAACTAGAAATACCGTACAATAATTAAAAAATCTAAATCAATAGAAATAGGTAATTTATTAAAAAATGTCTTCTTGCCGTCTTACACTTTAAACTTCTTTAAACCTATTATTCTTACGGTTAACTATTAACAATATGACAATTTCTGAATTTCCAGAGCGCGGAGCGAGTTTACAGAGTTTAATACTTATGGTGGTTTGAAGAAACTCGTATTATTACAGTAGAACGCTCGCTTAAAGTGTGAGGGGCTCGACAATCAAAAGCGAACTGAATTTACCTGTCGTTTTTGCAGGGAAAGAGCCACTGCTCACTTTACAAATTCAAGGATTGGAAGAGAGACGACGCGTATCGAGCTGTAATAGGAGCACACTGATGTCATATCTAACCAATTAGAATATTAGTCTTTAAACGCGCAAATTTCCACTATCCAAACTAGACACTCGCCCGCCTTTGCTTCTACTCGTGGAGAGGTCACCATATAAGAATAACAGAAGGGATAGGAAATACTATGTAATAACAAACTAAAAGAGCCAAGCGGCTTAAACCTGACTCAATAAGATAAACATCATATGCATACAAAGAACTTACATTAAATAGTGGTGCAAATACTACTGTCGTAATTCTAACTCATCGTTGTGCAGTAAAATAATTAAATTGGTGATAGGTCTAATTAATATAGAGCTTGTGGTTTTGACCTTTACTACTCTTATTTTGGAGTCGAAATCCGGAAATACTTCAGACACTCACTAAGGGCCAACAACCAGGCGGATAATTTTCACATTAAACCATAATTAAATCGCCTTTCTGCAACAATATTTGAGGAGAAACTCACTTGTCAAGTATTCGTGTGACCATCGACGCCGAAAACTTCGAGCTAATTGTGTTGTGAGTTTCCAGCGTTGCATACAGGAAACATTGATTTTGGAAAAATCAGGATCAGGCAATACAGAAACTGGCCTTAAATTAATCAGATGAGCAGGGGTTAAGCACTCCAGACCTGAAGGATCGTTGATCAAGGAAGCGATCGGACGCAAATTTTAACAGGCTTTAATTTTGCAGAGTAATGTTGACTATTCCACAAATCTAAATACCTGATTAACTATTACTCTCTCTAAATAATGTTTAGCAGACTTAACAGCTGACTCCTAGATCCCTCCAAAATAAGTTGCAGCTAGAGCACTGAAAAGCCAGTCAGTTTTTAGTAAAGATAGTTGTCTACCAAGCTTAGAGGACTCGCAAAGCTCCACCTATTTTCGCCTCAACTCAGCATCAGCACAACAAAATTAGTTCCTCTATCACTATAATGGTCAGAACAATACCCTCTCCCCGAGGTAAAGCGCTAGAATGCGGCAATAAAACCTTCCGTGCTGTAATCTTCAATATTTCTAAGTGAACAGTCTGAGAGCTTCTACAAATTAAAAAAGCCACATAGATCCCTCCATAGTACCTTTACTTCTGGATTTAGACAATCTAACAGGGAATGGGCCCTGGAAATCTATGCTTGTTTTTTAAAAGGCAGCAATAGGTTGGACTCTGGGACTAGGTACATCTGCCATTATTTCATTCGAAGTAGAAGCTGAATAGCGCCTGCATGTAAGACATTTGGTAGTTAGAGAGCGAGCACTTTGGCATCCTTAAATAATCCCAAAGGTGCGACGGACACGTACAAAGGACACGTGCATAGGGTAAGTTTTGGACCACCCTGAAGTGTGAGTCTATGACCCTGCTCGATAGCTAGCCTTGTGAAATGATCTTGCGCGGCTTATACGTAGGGATATTTCCTTTTGTAGACTAATAACGAATGACTTAAACGACCTCCAACCCTGGTTAAGTGATCCTAGAGAAATGATTTAAATCGCGTCAGTGGACAAGAAGGTGGTATCTAAATGATTTCTTGGTCAACAGGGCGAGAAGACCGCGAGTCTGATAAAAACTTATCATTAACTTTGAATAGGAGTTTCTGCTCTAATCTAAAATGCATGCTCTAATGTTGATAAACCATTATTAATTTAGCATTTTTCAATTCCGAAATGGTCATCAGTAGTTCATCGCGAGAAACAATATTGTAATTATTAATAAATGTTAATTAGATTTTTTGACCAATACGGTTAAGTAGCTTGTAAAAATATCTTAAACAATAGGCAGTTACACGCAAAAGTTTATCTGAATTCGAATTCTTATAATACAAGCTCCAAGTAGTATGCTCTGAAGTCTGATGACTTGTTGGAGGAATTGAATCGTCGCCTGGGTCTTCAGAATTTGTTTGAAATGCTTATATACAAAAGTGAGTTGTTGGAGTGTGTCAAGGCATAAGAAACCAGATAGATTTTTTGCGGAGCCGAGATAGTAAGACATCTCGTGAGGCAATATCTGCTGGATTCAGATTACCCAATATATGGTGCCAAATAGCATTAGGAACCAGCTAATGGATTTTACTACAACGATTGGCCATAAACGTTGGTCATTTATTAGGCTGAGCACTGTAATGTATCCTTTGAATCTGACCACAGATGTATAGAACTGATACGCTACTTTGTATTTATAATTAAATTACTTACAAGTTTTGCCAACAGATGAGCAGCACAGAGTTTGAGGTGGGTAATTCTAATAAGCTTCAAAAGAGATACTTTCGTTTTGGACTCTTGAAGTGATACGCTACCTTGGTCCCCTTGTACTAAACGAAGGTGTAAAACAGCAGCATAGGCGGATTTCGAAGCATCAGCGTAACGATGTACATCGATTGTTTGTACCCTTGGATTGAAGTTATTTCATCTATGAATGCTGATCATATTCAAGTCTTAAACTTCAGATAACCAGGACAGCCAACGATCTGACACTTCAGGTGGGAAAGGTGAGTCCCAGTCTATTTTAAGTAAACACAACGTTTGCAGAATATTCTTAACATTCACTATGACTGGAACTCAGTAACCAACAGGATCGTTAAGTCAAGCTATATAAGATAGCATAGCCCTTTTAGACCATACGTCTCTAATCAGGGGTCAGATATGCGATAACGAAACACATCCTCCAGCGTTAACCAAACAATATCTAATATCTCAACCGGTGAATCAAACACTTTCAAGGAAATCTCTGATGAGTCAGCTATTAACGATATGGTTATAGCTTGTAAAATTTCTACATAATTAACCGACTATTTGTGCAACGAGGAACCGCAAAAGCTGCACCCTCTGTAAGCTGATTTCTTTTCTCCTGAACATAGGATAAAATATAACCTCTAGGAAGAACATCATTCATGTATATTTTGCTATTTAAGACTAACGAGGCTAGCGTATAGGATTCTCTGTAATCAGTAGCTCAATGTTTCCTTACACAAGGTGCTAAAAAGGGCGAGAAAGCTAAACCATAAGTGACTATCTTCAAGGTATAGGTTCTGATGAATCAAAACGCTATTATATGCATTGATACTTTTGATCTTGTTCATTTAGACAGACCTAACGAAATATTTTCTTTATATCTGAGATGAATACAAACTCATAATTTCTTCACTTAGTAATTAGAGCAGGAAGACTTGGGAGCAGATTCGGCCCCGCATAAAGCAAACCATTTAGAGAAGTGCCTGAACTAACTGTAGCTGAACCATTGAATACAGTTCGTAGTTTGGTAATAGAACAAGAGAGTTTGATAACTCCGTGATGTGGTATAAACTTACATTCTTCAGCTTATTCAGAGCCTATTTCACACATGTGTCGCAATTCTTAATATTTACGCATAAACTGCATACACAAACTTGATAATTTTGGATTTCTTTTGAATCTTCGTTCTAAGTTAGTCACCATTTGTAAAGCGAGAAACTTAAAATCTTCGAGAGATTGGTATACATTTAAATCTACTGACTGGTGGTTGATAAGAGGATACTTTTAAGAGAACTTTAGCTTCTACGAACAATTTGAATTGAGATGGGAACCTAGGTCTTACTTCAAAACGGACTATTCCTTCGCCAATTCTACAAGAGCGTCAGCTTTAGTTTCTTACGCTTATGATTTAATACATTAAACACGCGTCCGTACGAAGAAGTATTTTTGTATTTATAAAAAAAATTCTAACGGCACGTACACATTGTTTTAATGACCATGCACAATATATAACTTCTTTAAAAATTTTGGATTACTACAAAATGTGCGATCTGAAAAAATTGACAATTTGTTTCCATCGAAAACAATACAATGCTTATTTTGTTGTCGTTTAATAACACAAATTTTTAACTAGTGTATGTCAATAATTGCAGATAGGGATGGGCGACACTACTCGATACTTCGATACCATACCAGTACTTTTTTGAAAGTATCGATACTTTTGGCGATACTTTAAAATGACGATACATCGATACTCAATACTTTTTTAATGAAGTATCGAGTAAAAATCGCAAGCATTATATATATATATATATATATATATATATATATATTCGATAGAAAGGAAAGTTAACATATTTGAGTTTTGGAAATTCAGGGAAGAAATTCTTTCTCTCGAAAAGGGTTAGGCCTCAAGATGTTTAATGGCTTTAGATAAGTACTTCTGTTCCATCGGAACGATTATTTTTAGGGGCGGACCAATTCAAGACTTATGACCAAAACAAATTCAGTGCTAATCAGTTAAACATGCTAGTATTTTCCCATTCTGTTCTACCAGAAAATCGGAAATCATTTTAAAAAGCAAAATGTAAGTAATTTACATCTCATTCAATTTTTTTATGAAAATGGTTGTGTACCCTTTTTTTTGCCCTTACTTTGATATCATTCGATACTTTTCGAAAAGAACCGGTACGTTGATACCAATACTTTTCAAGGTATTGAATTTCCGATACTTGATGTATCGATACTTTTTTTGAGTGTCGCCCATCCCTAATGACAGATCTTTGAGACCATCGTAGAACTGCAAAATACTTTTAGTAAAAATAAGCAGCGCACTCTGACGAGTAGCACCAACATTTCGCCGAAATCGATCCAAATCACTAAGCCGCAATTCGACAGTAACTAAGAAAAGACTTAGCCAGAATTTAACATCAATTGAAAAACGAAGCTTATCATTCAGCCGCAACTCGACACTGATCAAACGCTTTCTTTCACTCCAGACGCAACTTGACATCAGCCAAATTCTCACTTTACTGTCGTCATTGTTAATTTTTGTCTGCTCTATTTTTGTCGAATTTTATTCATGGGGAATAATTGTTAAATAGATATTGATAACGATCTGACGCATAAAATAGAGTTGGAATTTTTTTGTTGTGCAAAATTTGAACGCTTGTGAAAAGAATGTATTATTTGTTGAGTATTAATAGTTATAATTAAGTAGTTGCATGGAAATCTTTATCAGGTCCGTAAAGTAGATTAGTGCCAATACGAGACTCGTGTATTTTGTTTCTAAAGAAAAACAAAAATTGTCAAAGATGAAGCAGATCAAAGTTTACATTGGTGATGAATTACGTCACTATTGTAGTAATAATTCTCCACTGTAGTGACGTCATTGTCAACTTTGATCTGCTCTATCTTTGTCAAACTTTAAAAATAAAATACACGTATTTCAAACTAATCTACTTTATGGACCTAATAAGGTTTTTGACGCCATTAATTAACCATACCAATTTATCGGTACTCCATAAGTAATAAATTCATGGCACGGTAAATAGCAAAATTTTCCGTAGTGTAAGGTTTCGTCTTTTTTTACATAAAATACTAACTTTTGAATGATGATTTCACTAGCTTTCATGATTTTTTCTTTGTTTGTCATGTCGTCGTATTAATACCAACTTCCACTTCTGTAGCATATATACAGCTGTATAGTATCCCACTATCTTTACAGATTTGGTCTCTTCACCTGTATATGATATCACACCGCAAAGCAAAAAATCACCAGTACAACCATTGTTATTATCTAATATGGCTGTGGGAATAGCTTTTAGACTATATTTTCTGGTAATTTCTGCTAAACCATATACTTCCAAAAAAACAAATGGTCATGAAAAATATTTAAAAATTTTATTTGGTTGATTGCAAAAAAGTTTATACTAGCGGTTAATGTAAAAAAAAATTACAGTCAAAGTACCTTACCACTGTTGACTGTTAGTTTTCTATGTTCATCACACATAGGACAAGTGGTACGTCTGATTATCTGCCCATAAATAAGTGCAAATAATTTTTTGTGATTTTTATTTACCTAATTGTACAATACGAGTACCGAACTGCAAATCATCCATAACGCAGTCTGATTTGTATTTAGTAGACCATTGAAGTGATCCCTTGGTCGAGCATACAGGTAATAAACGAATAAAATTCGTCTTTTATCTGGGAAAAATGCTCTCGTACATCTTCGTAATCAGCTACAAACGATAATATTACTTGACTGATGCGATCAAAGCGCACGCATACTTAAAATAATATTGCAAACCATCAATTTTAACAAGCTGAAAATCCATATTTAATCCGTTTTTTAGAAAAGTTAAGCGAGAAGTTTTCGACTCTAAAGATATACAATCGATTATTTTTGCAGAACTTTCTCCTAGATATAAATTTTTCCTATTTTTTTTTGGATTTGAAATCATTTCTTTTTCTGCTCAACCTGCATGATTTTCTATTTCATTTAACGCACATTTATAATCAACATTACTTGAATTATAGCAATTAGTACAATTTATACAGATTTTCCACGAGGATATAGTATTTTCAAGTTTATCAGAATCGATGGGATATGAACAGTTACTATAAGAATGAACAAATATATCACAGATTTTGCAAAGGAATCTTTTTGGCAATTCACTACCACAAGCGCAAGATGCCAGAAGTTGTAGTTGCTGGAGTGAAGAGTGAGACTTAGCCGCAAAAGATTGTTTATCTACATTATACTCACAATTTTCGTTCTCTGTTTCGCTAAAACTTTTTGCACTTGTATCCTCTGATTTACCTGCATAAAATTCATTTTTCTTTTTTTCTTGAGAATCATCCAAGTTTTTTTTCTGATTCACTTATTGCATAATCAAAATCGTCAGTTGAATTTTCTGAATCAGTAAAACTTATCTCACTCTTCATTGTACGTGTGCATTACTATTAAGGGTTTTATTCCCAAGGAAAAGATTCGTAACCTTCCATTGTAATAGTCCAAGATATCTTCGACAGTTAAATCGATTCTACTAAACTTTCTTTCCCCACGAAGTACCCCTCTCTTATTTCTTATTTCGTTTTTAACAGCGGCCCTTGCACTAGGTTCATTTTGTTGAAATCTTACGTGTTCTGTGAAAATCATTGACCACATCGGAAGATGTTCGATTTCTTACATGAGTTTTATAGTAATGCTTCTATCAAAATGTGCATTTTCTTGATCGACAAGTTGGGTTTTAACTAGTGTTGTAACTTCATCTTCAATTTCTTCAGCCCATAGCATTTACTTGGCTTTCTTAACTTTCTTATTTTTTGTTTGTTTTTACTTTCAATTTTGTGTACCAACACATCATCTTGGATTTCTGATGAACTGCTTTCATCTTTGATTTTTTCCTGTTCTTAATTGGTATACAATTGGGTATAAGCAAGTATATCACCTTTGCTAAAAGATTTAAAAACTTTTTTACTATTTTCGAAGGATTTAGGGCGTTTGTTGTATATTCCTTCAGTTTTAGATAAGCAAATAATCAAATTATGTGCAATGAGAGTTTTAGCCTTTTCAACTGTTTTACACTGAATCAGGTGTCTAATACAGGCCATGAAAAAAAGGTTTACTCTCTGATTCTTATTTTTCAATAACTTTGCCCATATTTTAATGTAGTGCAGCACGTCAATACATAACGAGGTAACATTTTTCATTGATGTTGGATTATCACAAAAAAAATCGCAGTATTTTTCGATTGTAATAAAAGACGTAAAAGCTGATACACAGGCAGTTAAAAGAGCTCTTATAAATCACTCACCTGAAAAGTTAATATCAATACTATTTATTTAATTTAATTGTGTTACAAAAGATGCTACGAATAGCCAATGATAGTAGAATAATGCACTAGTACACAGTAAATGCTCTTCAGACTTTTTTCGTGGTGTGAATACATAATGTGAAACCATAACCGATTTTTTTTTTCGTCGAGTTCTGCGCATGGCCCCAGATGACATCACGCATTAGTTTAATACTTATTGATATGACCTCACCTGGGGGCACTTGCATGAATGCGTAAAAAAGTAAATTTATACGTAATAAATACAGTAGATGTATTAAGAATAACATATATCATAATGTACATTTTAAATAAAAACATGTACCAAAAAGCATCAAAAATTGTTTCTTTTCACCAAGGGTATATTGATAAAAAAGTACCAGATTAAAATAACTATCTAAAATAAAGAAAAAGGTTTTTTGACATAATAACTTTACCACTCCTTTCTCATCAGAACCAGTCTATGGATAATATTTTTAAGACTTGGATTGTCTTTATGTCTCACCAATGGTCTAGAATCAACTTGTGGCCAAGCAAGGAGTTGGTGAGATATTATATGCCAAGTAATTTTAAGAATGACTTCCCACAAACCCAAGTTATTATAGATGGAACAGAAGTATAACTCAACGAGTAAAAAATTGCACAGTAAATCAATCTACTTTTAGCACTTACCAAAATGGTACCCCCTTTAAAATAATTAAACAATTATTGGGAGTATGCCTGGGGAACTATCATCATTTTGCAGCGAAGCGTATGGAGGATCAACAAATGATCGCCTCCTCGTTGAACGAAGTGGATTGCAATTCAAGTGTGAGCCCGGTGATCTAGTGACGGCCGATAGAGATTTCACTGTTCAAAACATTTTTGCTCCCTACAGTGTAACAATTTCCACCCCAAATTTTCTTAAAGGAAGAAGTTATCTGTCTCTGAAGGAACTGTTAAAAGACCGCAAATTATCACGATACCGAATCCACATCGAAAAGATTATCGGCTTGCTTAAAACGTATAACGTTATGTCGACGAAACTCAATCATAAATATGTTCCCTTAGCATCTAAACTAAGCTGAGTATGCTTTATGCTTTGTAATTTTGAGGATTGCATGATAAATAGAAAATGATGTAGTCTTTTTTTGAATTTTAATAAAGTACTTGTAAATGTAAAATTAATTATATTCATTTCTCATCTCTTTACTGTAAAAAGTAACGTATAACACATAGCTACACTAGAACTTAGTAATTCACAGTTTTATATCATTAAAATTGAATTATTGATTGATTGAATCAGTATGAAATCTTCTGAAACAATTTATCATAATCCCTATACAAATACTGGTTTGAAATGGCTGGTTAAAGAAATTTATAAAAATCTATCAATTTTTTTTTTCATTTAATCAATGAATTAATCATCTATTTTAACAATTATACGAATCAATGACTTGAGAGTAAAAGCTGAAAAATCCCAAATGAGTCTGTCCATCACCATTATCTGGCCTTGCACGTGATAGTAATACTGGTGGTCGTCCTTTTTTAGCATAAGATTTCCGTGTTTATTTACTTCAAGGAAATCCAAGGTACTCGTTCGATGATCTATTCTGACTTACCTATAAGAGTAGGGGAATTTGACCTCTACAACAGTAAGTTCTGCTCAAAGACCATCTGGACTTGCACCAATGAATGGATAGTCATGAATAATTATCAAACCACACTTTACAACTGATATGTCATTGAATAAATTCATTTTTTGAAACAGATCCAACGCAGTTTTTTCGTGCGCAATTCCACACACTGTTTGCTTAGATGTAAATTTTATTGGATTTACAATTAACTTGGCTAAGATCGTACCTAGCTTTTCATTTAAGTCTTTACAGCAGTGATACAATTTGCTTGTCGTTATTCTATTCTGACGATAAGAGTGCCATGATTCATGTGTATTTTGACCACAGGTACTTTGTTCTGTATTTTGGATAACGTCCCAGAAATCATCTACAAAAAAAATTCTTTTAATAACATATGTCTGCCATCATACTTAATATAATTATGGTCATTCAAAACACTACAAGGATTGGCTGGTTCTATTAGCTGTTTTATTGCCATTTTATGTAACCCTGAACCATTATTCAGATTATGGAAATAATTATTGTAGTATACATCAGAATCATGATCATCATTAAACTGAGGGCTTATGGATTCAATAGTCTTCCTAGATTGTTTATCCGTATCTCTAGCTTTAATTGGTGATCCTGTATACAGTTTAGAAAAATGGTGAATTGTTTGCAATGAGCTCTTGTTGAGTGCCCAGCAGTGCACTTACAGGTATATTCTTGGATTTCCCCATCCATTGTAAAACTTATACCAAATTAATGAAAAAAACCTATCTTCGCTCCTATTGGTCGTACAATAAACTTTTTTTTTCAATTCGCAGAAAAATCGTAGTATTACATTGCAATCGAAAAAACTACTTTATTGTAAAAAATTAAAGAGTAACTTAATTATTAATCAAGCCAAAAATCGTTTTCATTGCAAAATAGCAGCTTAATATTAAAAATTTGTAATTTTTATGATTGCATACTAAAATATATGATTACCTTAGTATGTAAAATCAAGGACGCTAATGCTTGATCCCCCAAATTTTTTTTAAAACAAATTGAAATTTTTCATTTTTTTTAATGTGCAAATTCAATTGTTCAAAACCAATCGGGCTGATCGTTTCTATTTTTGGTATACTACTTCCACATAAATTGAACTATGTTTTGGTGTCTTTTCAGCATCATCAGCCAATTGCGAACGCAATTGCAGATTTTCGTGGTTTGTTGAAATTTGCAACTTAACTATTGGTCGTAAAAACCTTTTTTTTTTCAATCGTAGATAATTAAGTAGGCTGCAACTTTTACTCAAAAGATTTTCGTGTATAACTTACAGTTTTCCTTATACTTAATTAAAACTGAAAACAAATAGGATTTTTGCCACTGATTTGTTAATAACGCACGAAGCGGCCGTATGATTTTGTTACAAATCATGTATATATTGTAATACACTATTATAAAGTGATTATATTAATGAAAAAAGAGTTGGGAATTTCTGGGAAGATTTTTTCTAAATCTACTAGTCTACAAATTTTACACGATTTTATATATTGGATACTCAATTGACCAAAAAGATTAAGGTCTGAGCCTCCTTAAAGTAGTTGGGTCGCTTAAGTGGTTTTCAACCTACATGGTTTACTGAATAATCAATAATTTTAACAGTAATAATAGACAAATCATGTAACTTAACACGAAAATATCCTTCAAGACTTTCTAATTACAGATATTTCAAGAAAAATTTTAAAATATCTATAAAATCCAAAAAGTTAAAACAACTTTACCACTACATAGATGTACTAAAAGCATGGTGGGTCGTATTCATTTATTTACTTACTTAAACGAGTTTGCGTTCTTTACAGAATTAAAAATTTACAATTCAGGTGTAAATTAATAGTAGCTGACACGCACGGCTAGTGGTAAACAATTAAATAACAAAAGTAAAAGGTAACATTGAGCTTTAACAAATATAAATCTGTAATTTAATTTGAATGCGTATGAGTTTGTGCGTTCGTGTGTTGGATGCGTTCTAATACGGTTTTGTTTGTCTCGGTAAACGGAGACCAGATAACGGATCCATACGTTAAGATCGGAAGAACCGTAAATGTGAAAAGGAAGTGAATTGAGGTAGTATGTCAAAGATCACTAGAGATACGATAAATGAAGCCTATAATGTTTTGGAGCCTTTGCTGACGACGGAAGATATGTGGCCAGAAAAAGATAATGAGCTGTTAAAAATGATACCAAGATCTGAGACCTCGTCAACTCTAGCTAGCAACGTATTACCTATGAAATGATTGAAAGAAAATGGCATCAAGGCTCCGCGAAAGAAAGATAAAGCTTGGCATTTTAAGGCGTCGACATGGAGTTTGTTTGAGATGGACCATTGATGTAATGCATTTAGATCTTGCTATATATGCGAAGTTTTGTCGTGGTTGCTTACTACGGAGTATAATTTAATATCGTCTGCATATATCCGGAATTTAATAAAAGAAAAGTATTGAGCAATGTCATTAATAAATAAAATAAAAAGCAATGGACCGAAGTCTAATCCTTGAAGAACTCCAGAAACGACCGGCTTGAAAGTAGAGGTTGCACCAGTGATTCGACCTGCCTGTTTCCGATCTGAGAGATACAAGGAGACCCAGCACAGTAATTAATCTTAAAAGCCAAATGATTGCAGTTTGGCTAGAAGGAGGTCATGATTGACGGAATCAAAAGCACGAGAAAAATGTATGTAAATAGTATCAACTTGGAGTACTTTATCAAGTGTGGAAGATACAAAATTCGAGAATAATGTATGGTTAGTTATTGTTGAACGACCTTGCATTAAGCCATGTTGTTGAAAGATTATCACCGAAAGATAACAATTGCAAACATCTTTGGTGACGATTAGGTTGGGGAGGTCAAGTAGTTCGCTTAATGTATTTAAAATGGAAATTGGTCTATAATTTTTTACACTACAGATTTGCTTCTCTTTCTATGTATTGTAAAACAAATGATGTCTTCCAAGCGGAAGGAAAGTAACCTTCACTGAGAGAGCGATTAAATAGATGTAAGATGGGTTTGCTTAAGATAGACCAGCATTTATCAAGAAAGTATTGAGGCACACTGTCAGGAACAGAGCTGACTGATTCCTTACAAGATAGAAAGGCATGCCTCAGTGATGCATGTGTTACAGTAAAAGGTTAGGAAGTTCTTTTCATAAATCCTATCGTTTTCCAATCCTATACTTTTTCATTCACAACTTTAACTTAGTTGCCTATTTTGTATGATTTTTATTGATTGAGTCCGCTAATTTTTCGTTTAGGCATAAATAAGGCCACCTGCTCTTGTCCATTTTTGTTATGACCAAAAAGTAAATTTGTTCCCTTTTTCTTATGCCTATTTCTAGGCTAACCCTTCCCGCCTCCACTTCTCATATATATCCTGGTGTAATTGCATTTAAACCTAGCATAATATTTTTAAATCTGAATCTATTTTTTCCCCCTTTTCTTTCCTTTTTTATTCCCTAATCCATGCCTACCTTGCCCGCCTCCAGCTTCCGTATGTATCCTTTTGTCTTTGCATCTAAACTCAACTTCATATTTTGAATACATTTAGAAACGTCATTCTCCTGTAGTTTTAACGTTCTTCTACACCTTCCCTGTCTTGTTAATTTGATGAATTCTTGCTCTTTCCCACTTTTTGATAGTATGTGTGTTAGTGTATAAGCTATAAAGTATGTTTTTAAATTCAATCGTGAAAATTATGTGCAGATTCTTGAAACAGTTCTCCATAATTCTGTCTTCTTCTATGTCTTTTATTTATTTTTTTATTTTCACATAGACATTCTTTTAATCGATGATGGATATATCCTTGTAAAATCTGTTCCGGCATTGTTGTTGATTCCGATAATCCTTTATTCTTTTTCCGTATAAAATGTATCAGTGTTGTCTCTTGACAAATATTTAAAATTATTTATTTATGCCTCTTTCTTTGTTACCATCCCTCTTTTGTTCCTGTTTTAATTTTTTTTTAGCTCTCTAAAACTCATTTGAATTTTGAATTCTGCTATTTTTCTTAGTTTTCTTAGGTTTGTTTGATTTTTTGATCTCTCACTATTTTATTAATGCATTTTGCGATAGTCTTAAATTATATCTTTACTCTTTCTCTTTTTTTTATATTCTATGAATTTGTCTATAATCCATAGTTTTTGCTTAATTATTGTGGAGTCCTGTTTATCAATTTGCAATTATTTGTAGCTTTATAGATTTGATCAGTTTTAGTTCCTCTGCGACCTGTGTAATTATATTACGTAACCTGTCCTATTTTTTTGTGGTATTTATTTCATATGTATATTTGCCTACCTGCGCGCTCTGCTTGCCAATTTTCCAATTATCCATATTTATAAGATAAATCATTTTTATAATTATCATATTAATATATAAAATTTATTGTAATAATAATTTATTTTTCTCTTATTTATTAAAAAAGCTTATGATTGTTTTATTTTTGAATTTAAAAAATCATTCTTGAATTATATTTTATTTTTTGTATTTATATATACATCAATTTTTTTTTAATGCTGTTTTGAAAATATTTATTTTAAAAAAACTTTTCATTCAAAAAATAATAGAACATTGAAAAAAACGATTGCTTAGGCTAGGACATCGCACAGATACACAGATGTGATGGATTGTGATTTTAGATAACAAATAATCAACCTCAACTCAGCACATATTACCGAGTGCATTTATACAGAACACATATGACACCTTTTATTTGGGCTAACTCCCTGGCTCTTTTTTTGAATTACCATTACTTTAAATACTCATAAAACAACTATAATAGCATTAACGAACATAATAAACATAATCAGACTTTTGAATGAATTTCATCGCATCTATATTACAATAATATAAGATTATCTGTATACTTACATTAGTACAATAATTCCGTCGATTAAATGTATTTATGCTCTTTACATTTTTTGAGCACTATTTACACATTTTATACAATTACCACCATTCTATTTGAAAAGCTTTTGTTTTTAGTGATTTAATGATTTTTTTCTAGCTAAAGAAACCCCCACTGTTTAGAATATTTTGACTGTGTGAATTCCAATGTTTGGTCCTTATGATCAAAATTTTTCTGCTCGATGTATTGTAATATATCGTAAATGAAATTTGAAAAATTTAATAAAGACTTAAAATTAGTTACATTAAAGTGATTTATTATTGTTTTACAGGTATTTTTTTTTTTTTTTTTAATACTCATATTTAATGTCATTTTAATTTATGAAATAATGTATTAAAGATGTAAACAGTGCAACATTAACCTTCAGACAAATCTCATTTTTCAAAGAACATAGTAAGGAAAAATTATTTAAATGTGCTGAATGTAAAAGAAGTTTTAAAAGATCGAAACATTTAAATAAACATATATTAATTCATACAGACGGACATGAAAAAAAAAATTGTAAAAAATGTGGTAAGGATTTTAAAAGATGAGACGATTTTAGGAGGTTTGGGAGTTTTGCTCAGAGAAGCGAGGAACGGGGAGTTCCTTCTTTCATACACGAGTCTCCACTTTGTATGTGCAATATAATTTTGTCATTTATTCCATGAAAAATTAGCATTATTTATGTTATTAAAAAGGTAAGTGCAGTGGATGTG
>JAPYYV010004219.1:0-16982 GCA_030522625.1 Copidosoma aretas
GAATAGTGCATCTAACGTCACACAAAATTTTGAGCAAAAAGAAAAAATTGGAAACCTTTTTGTCTTACCTTCAACGTATATAGGTGGACCTCGATATATACAACAGCATCATCAAGATGCAATGGCTATTATAAGAAAATGTGGTATACCGAATTCGTTTATAACTGTCACGCGTAATCCAAAATAAAAAGAAATAAAAGATTTATTAAAAAATTTTCCGAAGAACACTTTACCAAATGATATACCAAATATAACAGTCTGATTTTTTATACGAAATTTCAATAAATTTTGGATGATATTGAAAAAAATTACTTACATAACATCATATCTTACATTTATATTATTGAATTTCAAAAAAAAGACTGCCACATGCTTATATATTAGTAACATTGCATCCTGATAAAAAAATAATAACTGCAGATGTAGATAATTATATTTCTGTCGAAATTTATTCAAATGATGAAACATTAAAAAAATCAGTAACTAAACACATGTTACATGGTCCTCATAATTTATTTAGTCTATGTTTGAAAAAATATACCAAAATTTGTCAAAAAAATTTTACAAAAGATCTTTGTGAATGTAAATCTATTAAAAAAATGGCTTTCAAGAATATAGAAGAAGAAACAATGTATCAGACAAAAATATATACACTTAAAAATAGTAATGAAAAAATTTTTGTTGACTACTCAATGGTTGTACTGTGCCATAAGTTTTTATTAATGAAATACAAATGTCACATAAACGTTGAATACTGTGCATCAATACAAAGCATAAAATACATATACAACTATATTCATAAATAAATCAATACAGCATTTTGTAAAATACAAAAAAATATAAATTGCGAAAATGAAGTTTGCGATGAAATTGAACAATACATTGATGCACGATATTTAAGACCAATGAAAGCCGCTTAGACATTACAAGAATATCACATCTGCGGTAGAAGTCATTGTGTGGTAAATTTACCAGTACATCTTGGAAATAAACAAAATATAGTTTTCGATGAAAACCAAATTTCTGAATCTTTGAATAATTACAGAATACAACTTATGTATTGGTTTGAATTAAATAAAACAGATGAATTTGCTCAAAATTTAAAATACGTAGATATTTTAGAATAATATAATTTTAATAAAAAGAATAAAAAATTGGAAAAAGAAAAACGTTCTAGGAAATATACTGCAATAGATAGATTGAATGTTATTTCTCCGAAAGACCAATAAAAATTTCACATTGAGTTTATATTAAATAAAAAACATGGTTGTACATCTACTCAACATTTAAAAACATATGAAGGTAAAACATATACAACTTTTAAAGAAACTGCAATCAGCATGGGTTTAATTGATCACGATTTACAAATTTGGACTATTTTCGAAGAAGCTAGCGTTGGTATGTTACCAAATCGATTAAGGAAATTTTTCGCATGGTTTTTACTTGCAGAAAATATTGAAGGTGATGAAATCTGGAATATTTTCTAAAGCAAGTTTATAGAAGAATTTGAAATAAATAAAGAAAATCAAGCTCTTTTACATTTAGATTAAATGTTTAAATTAGATAGTAAATGTTGTGAAAATTTCAATCTACTTGTTCCAGAGAATGTTATTCTAGATGTAAATAACAATGATAAGGTAATTAAATTAAGTGAAAAAATGTTCGATGATACATATGGGAAATTAAACAATATGCAAAAAAATTTCAAATCTATATGTAATGGTATTATAAAATTTTTTTTATTGATGGTCCAGGAGGATTAGGAAAAACTTTTCCGTACAAGACTTTAATTTATTATTTTATAAGAGATAGTAAATAATATACATAATACAAATAAAAGTTCAATGACGTCACTAAGGTCTTTTTAAAAAAGGTTTCCGAAATTAAAGAATAAATTTAAAAAGTGGAAGTAGCCTGTTCACCTTAATATCACAAGAAATCGAAATTTTTGTTCATGCTTACGAAATATATATATATATATATATATATATATATATATATATGAAATTGTTTCTTATAGTTATAGTGTTGATGTAACTAAGAGGAATTAGGAAAACACTTTAAAAAAGCGCTCTTAGATGATTACCGCAAGGTGGAGTGGAAAAATCATCATAATATATTAAATAGATAATTGATATAACTAATTATTTGTATAAAATTAAGAACTACAGCTTCTAAGAGAAAATACATATTTTTTTACGTTAAATCACGAAAAAAACAAGCGAATTTGGGAGGGGGGCGAGGGGAAAGAGAGGGAGCGGAGAAAATTAAAGTCCTTACAACTATATATACATAGTAAGATCTGAAAAATTTTCTAAGTCCCTGAGGGGGGGTTAAGGGGGGGTGAGGGGGTCTTAGGTATGGCTATAAAGAAAGGAAAAAATTTTTTTACGTTAAATCACGGAGAAAACAAAAGAATCTGAGAGGGGGGGCGAGGTAACAAGTGACCATTGTCAGAAACACGTAAATATCAAAAGAATACTCCCGTGATTTGAGGGTTGTCAAGGGCGGGTGAGACAGGAGAGAGGGGAGAGAGGGGAAGAGGAAATAACAGTCCTAACAAATATATATAATATATATATTGGGATCATACATTGGGAATTTTAAGGCCTAACCGAACTACGTAGTTGGATGCCTCCTGTCAAACCCAACAGCTTTTGTTAACATGTACTTTTTTTGGTACCATCTTATTCTAAGTACAAAAATTTATATTCTATAGTTTATTCATTAGTATTTGATACATTCATTTTGGGATGTGAGATATTCAATTGTGTTACTTATCAACTATTCACATAAGGACTGTGATAAATGTACGATTTCAAAACTAACATTGCATCTAAATTCCGTCGTCAACTAACAATTTTTTTGATGTAATCTTAAAGATTAGCGTTGATGAGATATTATCCTAAAATTTTAGCTTATTTTTGTGTATTTACAATTCTTTGCATGTAAGCTTCTGAAGGGGGTAGTCATGGTACAGTTAACATCAAAAATTATTTTTTGCTCAACATCCTTTCAATATAAGTAATCTTTTACAAAACACGTAAATAAGTATTAAATCTGATGTACACACAAGAGAATAACGAAAAAAATTATTACAATTGCGAAATCTCTTAGATAACATGGACTTTTGTTTGGACCTGTACCACTATACAGAGATACAAATAACATGCAGTAACATTCAGTTGATGACTCTTTAAAACCGTAAAGCTAGGCTTTCTAAAAATTGAAAATAATTGTTTTAATTAGGGATGATTTTATTATATTCGTTTTTGTGAAATTTTGAAGGAAAATAACTTAGTTAGAAGTAAAAATGTGTCTTTAGGGACCAGTTGGCAACGACTTCTCTATTAGAGCCTATGTATAACTGTAAAGCTTAGCGATACAATTTCATAAAAACTGTAAAGCTAGGCCCTCTGAAATTTGGACATGTTATGTGTAGTGATAAAATGAGTGAGATATAATTTTTAGAAAAATTTTTGAAGATGCCGAAACATCACGATAACCCCCTTAAGCCACCTTGAATCAGGCTCTAGCTCCGCCAGCCAATCAGCGCTCGCTTCGCTCTCAGTGCTCCCAGTCTTACACGGCATAAGTCCCGCTGCTGCGCAGGCTTATCGCCATATCTTATTAATAAAGACGAAAAAATATGCCATGTTGCCATTTAGAGCATTTGCCAAAAAATTGCCAAACCCAAGTTTTTTTTGGGTTAACTCCTCCCCGCCGCCCACCAAAACAATTTTTTTGTTTCTTTGTGAATTTTAACTACACTATCACTTTTTCAGATACAAACTATTCAGTCACACATTCTATAAATTTTATATTTTAGGGTTTTAATTAAAATATACAATTTAAGTACAATTTAAATAAGTTATTGAAGAAAGTAATCATATAATCTCATATAAATTAAATAAATATCTTCCTGTATTTTAAAGTCTTACGGTTTCTTGGTGAGCACTAGCTCCACTTCGCTACCTTTCAACTCCCCCACAGCTCCCCTATAGTTCCTCATCAGGCTCTTCCTTAACTGCCCCTTGCTATCACGCAGCAATTTTTTTTTTTTGTTTCTTCGTGAATTTTGACTAAAATTATAATTCATAAGATATAACTTATTTAGTCACAATTTCTGTGAATTTTAAGATTTAGAGTTTTAAGTAAATTATAACATTAAAGTCTAATTCAAATAAGTTATTAAAAAAGCTAGGCATGGTATCTCATGTAATTTAAATAAATTATATTCATGTGTAAATTGTGTAAAAAGGTTTGAATAATATCAAGAAAAATATCAAGTAAACACCCAACTTTATACCATATCAACGTAATTCACTTCTATATCTTCTTAATAAATCATACAGTTCTATGGTATTCGAGAAAATATAAGCTCCCCACCCTCTTCAAAATATTATCGTTTTTCTTCATTTTTAAAGTAAAATTTAATTAGATAAAAATTGTACTAAAAAATAAAAAGGAGTTGATGAGGAGCGAATTGTGGGGTAGGGGATGAACAGAAATAATTTTGATGACTTTTTGTTTAATTTTGACTTTTTGATAATTAATTGAATTAGGAATTAGCACATGTAAAACTAAATTATTAAATGTCAAGTATAAATTGCAATAAAAATAACACACTTAATTATTATGTTGGAATGAATTAAAATTTTTTTTTTCATTACAGAATTTCTGATGTCTTTTCAAGTATTCTGTACTTAAGTAACCTTTACCACACTTTTAAATAGTAATATGGATATGAAGGCGGAAATGAATAAAGTTGACAAAGAAAAAAATCCAGTTTATACTTAGTAATATTCGTGTTTATATACGCTATCGCTCGCGTTATAAAAAATGAAATAATAATAAAGAATTAATAGAGTTTAATAGCATACCGAATATATGTAGAAAAAAACCTTGGTCTTACTTTTCTTTTCGGAATTGACAACTGCAAAATCAACAACCAACTATATTTTATATTGCTTAAACAGGCAAATTAAAGAAAACAAAACTGACCCTGGAATCTCCCGAATGATATTGGTTAGGGCAGTTGAAAAGACGCTCTCATATTGCTGGTTAAGTCCAAATCGTACACGGTATATCACATGACGTAAATAATATGAAGTGTCTTGCAAAGCAGCTATTTTAAGAGCCAATGACAGGGCTATTATTTTTTTTGCAATATGAGATCAATTGTTACGTGTAAATTATTTATTATTTAAGTTTGCAATGTTAATAAATAGGCTTAGATATTGGTTAAATATAGCAGATCAGCTGGTGATTGGTTGATTTCCATATACTAGCACACATTGTTTCATATATAATCATATATAAGCCATGAAAATAAGTATAGATAGCTGATCAGAAGAATATAAGTAACTATGTTGTTGGTCGTGCGGAGTCCTTAGTTACAATGAGTGATCAGACACAGCTCATGTGGTTGCTGATTGGTCGATAATCAATTTACTTTAAAATGATCTGGTTTATCTAAGATAGTCATCTTTACCAACAGAATAACAATCATGTGCAATATTAGAGTATGACAGAGTACACTGTAAGGGACGTATGCACGAAAAACAATGATATGAATTTTATATTAAAAAGATATCAATGATAATCGTAGGTTGTAAGATGAGCTGCAAAAATAATTTCACAAAAAAAAACATTTTATTTAAAGTCTTAACTTATTACAAGTATTTATTTTCAGCGAAGCATAAACGCTACCATAATTCATCGGTAGATAAAGGTATTTATTTTGAGTAGAAAGACCAAAAAGGGCTTATAATGCCTGTTATTCATAATGTTTATATCAAGATTGTTTATAATAATCAAAAAGATTTCGTTTGTTAACAAATACTAATCACGCTTCTAAAATTGTTTAAATATTCTCAAGTTATTTGTAAAAATTGATGTTCTAATAGTAATACTATCTTAAAAAATGAGATTTGTCTAAGGTTTAATGTTCTACTAATTATAAAAAAATGAAACAAACATAAGGAAAATTTGAAAAGTAGCAGAAAGCAAAATTCAAATGAGTTTTGAAGAGCTACTAAAAAATTAAAACAGGAAAAAAAGAGGGATGGTAATAAGGAGAGAGGCGTAAAAATTTTTTTTTTTTTAATTTTTCAAGAGACAACAATGATTTATGTTATACGGAAAACGAATAAAGGAGTATTGGAATCAACAGAAATGCCGAGAAAGATTTTACGAGGATATATCTATCATTGAATAAGATAATGTCTATGTGAAAATAAAAAATAGAAAAAAAAAACAGAACAAGACAGAATTATGAAAAACTGTTTTAAGAATATGCAAATAATTTGATGATTGAATTCAAACGCATACTTTGTAGCTTATAGACTAATACACATACTATCGAAAAGAGGGAAATAGCAAGAATGTATCAAATTTAAAAGGCAGGGAAGGAGTTGAAGGACGTTAAAACTACAGGAGAGTGGCGTTTCCAAATGTAGCATTCAAGATATTAGCAATTATAATCATTGAAAAAGTAGGAAAATAGGTAGAGAAGTGTAAAATAATAAAGGAAAGTCAGGTTCGAATCAGAACAAATAAAAGAACAACGTGTCATATTTTTGTACTGAATAGTTTAATCAAAAATAAAATAGGGGAAAGGGCAATAAATTATATGCTGTTTTTGTAGACTTCAAAACACAATTTGATAACATTAATAGATAAATGATCCAAGCTAAATTATATATAAAAGAGGTAAGTAAAAATAAGAAAAATGTTATAAAAAATCTAAAAATGTACCAAAAAACAGGTAATTACGGTCGGTGGCAACCGAATTTACTAAAGAGAAAGAAAGTGGTAGGGCAAGGGTGCCAATGTGGTATGGTAATTTTAAGTTTATTTATAGAGAATATAGACTATAAGTGGATTTAAAATAATACAGGAGTTGTAACACTAGGCAAACTCAGAATTCACTCTCTGAAATTATCTGATGACGTCGTCTTAGGCGCCCAGCCGTTTAAAGACAAAAGACCAATGTAGAAAGACTTAGATAGATAAAGTACAAAAAATGTACTTAAAGTAAGCACAAAAAAAATCTTCATTTTTAGGAATAAAAAAGGATAAAAAAACCTGTTTCAGTTTGAATTAGAGGCATTAGAAGTTTTAAACGAGGACATGGACCGATGGATCCCGGAGTGTGGTTTTTAACAAAAAACTATCGTATCACACAGAAAAAACCACAGGTAGGGTGCAATGGACAGTCAAAGCAGTTATTCTCTCTGTACACAACACGGTGAAAATTGGAACTTTGATACCCAATCCCCATTTAAAATACGTATATTTTCCCGACACTAGCGCCAAATCCAGTGTTTGGCGCTAGTGTCGGGCAAATACACGTAGTTTAAATGGGGATTGGGTACCGAAGTTCAAATTTTCGCCGTTTGTGCACAGAGCGAATAGGCTTAAGAAAGAGAGATAATGTAGAAAGTTTAAATTAAATAATATTTTTTATGTACTAAATGATTAAATTATATTGTACATACGTAGCTGAGACCTGCCTATGAAACAGAATAAAAATATGTAGAAAGAATAGAAGGCAGATTCAAAATGTAAAGTTAAGATGCAAAGACAAAAGGATGTATACGGAAGCTGGAGGCGGGAAAGGTAGGCATGGGTTTCGGAATGAAAAAGGAAAGGAAAAGAGGAAAAAATAAATTCATATTTACAAATATCATGTTAGGTTTAAATACAAATACCCAAAGATATACATGAGAAATGGAAGCGGAAAGGGTAAGCTTAGAAATACGCATAAGAAAAAGAGAATAAATTTACTTTTTGGATACAACAAAAATAGGAGAAGAACAGGTGGCCTTATTTATGTCAAATCGAAGAATTAACAACTTAATAAAAATCATACAAAATAGGCAAAAAAGTTAAGGTTGTACGTGAAAAAATAGAGGATCGGAAAACGATAAGATTTATAAAAAGAGCAACGAAGGGAAATAAACTTGACAAAATCAAAGATAATTTTACAAAGGAAAGAAAAACATTTGTCAATCAGAAAATACAAAAAAACTCTATGGTAATTGACAACTCTATCATCCGTAAAATGTATAAAAAAGAAAAAAAAGCAGAGAAAGAGATATAAAGCAAAAAGAAAAAGATATAGGTGAGTCTAGAAGTTTTTAAGTGATAGACTGAAGGATCTGCAATAGAAAAAAAATATAAAGCACTCATTGCTATGTAAAGAAAAAAACAACAACAAATGAAATAATAATATCAGTCAGAAATATAGGATTAAATGATAATAGAGAGATATGCAAGCTAAAGATGATTTATGTGCAAATATAAGATATGCATGTGGGTAAATAGGGCACAACAGTAAAGATTGAAAGTACAAAAATATGTGATGCATTATAAATTATAATATTATGTAAATGTAAAAAAAAGTTTTAACACGTTGTTGTATGTTTAATCGATTGCATAAGTTACTCAATTAAAAATAATATTTGGACTCATATAAGAGGATAAGAATTTTTAATAGTTATGAAACAAACAAAGAAAATGTAGAAGGATGTAAAAATCTATATAAGAAATGAAAAAAATAATGAAAAAAAATAATTCACATTTACAAATAATAAGAAAAAATTCAAAAATTATATCTTAATACAAACTTATATCCATAATTGATTTTAAAATGACCAAAAATAACGAAGAAAGGCTCATAACTGTTTCTGTAATAATGATTGCGTAAATATTGGATACATATACATATGTATCAATATCAACCTTAAATACCAATTAGAGTCATTATTAGCATTAAATTACTAACAATTATTTGATAAATCAGTAAACTCATTTCATGTATTAACTATATTTGATCGAATTTTTAGCAAATTTTTATGAGATCACTTTGGTTATATATGTTCGTACGCATATACATGTAAAAAAAAATTAATTTTGGCATCTTTTATTCAGACATGAGAATACAAATATTTAAATATGGGTTTGTGCATGGAGCACGCAAGGGGCGAAGCCCCACTTGTATATATATATATATAGAACAGCTGCGGCGCTCCATCATCGGGTGCATGGGAGAGAGACAGAGAGACGGAGAAGTAGACTGCAGTAGTGCAGTAAAGGCAGTGAACCTATACATGTGTACACATACACACATATATGTATATATTGCATCGTTCGGTATTCGTTCCATACCATGCCAGTGCAGACGGCGGCAGTCAGCAGAGGTAAAGGCGCATGCGCCAGCCAGTTTGTATGTCTCTCTTACCCTCTATTGACTCCAAAGAGGTCCCTATAGTGTCGAGAAAAAATCTTGTTACACTTTTTTTTGTCTAGCCCACATCCGTCTAAAGCTTGTAACGCGAGATTAGGAACTTCGTTCTAAAAATCGCTTGTTTCCTCTGTAATTTTAATGAAAACGAACCTAGGGTAAACCCCTCACATCATCCACTACCCTCTACAGCCCGCACCCTTCCAGAAACTTTTCTATGCCCTACGTGCCCCTTCACACCCCCTGCAGCCCACCCACGAAATAATGCAAGATTCGCTAAGTTTTTCTTTCATTTTAAACCATTTAAATTTTGTAATTCCTTACCACAGCTCCTCACAACCTCCTAACACTTTTGAATCCTTCCGAGAACAGCTGAATTTTGAAGCCTTATCACCACAACCAGCCTCTCTTAGTAACGATACATTTTCGACTCAAATCATCTTTTCGGATAAAGTTTGTAGTTCCTCAGTCGAATTTTTTTTTTAAATATTTGTAATCGAATCCTCAATTGATTCCTCTAGGCAAATTTTCTATCAATCACCTACTTTTTTTTTTTAATTGTCCCCATAACCTCAAAAAAATTCGTGCTTTTGATATTTTTTTACGTTTGTCTTCTTAAAGTTTAATATACTTGAGGAAACTATTGTACGACAAGTTTATGAGCTCGCTAAATACAGATTTTTCATCAGACAACCAACATTTACAATTGCGAATTTAATAAAGCGGACAAAATTTTTGTTTAAATCATAAAAATTCGTTAATAAACCGATAGAAGGGACTTAGTGGTCGCTGATTACAAAATTTTTTATTAAATAAGCGAAATTAAAGATGGCAAATCAAATATGGCAACTAAATTTTTTTTTTTAATTATGAAAATTTGTAAAAAAAAACGTTTGTGGGGGTTTTCGTTGTCGCTGATTAAAAATTTGTCATCAGATAACCGGAATTGAAAATGGTGGATTCAATATGGCAGAAAAAAATTTTTTTTCGATCATATAAATTTTTTAGTGGTTGCTGATTACAAATTCGCTATTAGATAACCGAAATCAAGGTGTCTGATAAAAAATTTTTTAATATCGAAAATTCGTGAAAAAACGTATACGGGAGGTTTTGCAGTCGCTGATTCCAATGATTCCGTCCAATACAACAAATTTGAAATGGTCATTTGTATATTACTAACAAGTACGTGAGAAATTATATTACGTCACTCTTATTAGTAGACCATGTACACGAATCATATGATTTATAATGTATGAATGACCTCAATTACATCATTTTCTTTTGGTTTTGCGTAAGGTTAAAATTATCCATCTAATTTTTATCGCATACTTATGTCGAGGATAAAGAATTATTTCTATATTATGTTTTTTGTTTTTTTAATTTATTTGATTTACTGTTTTAATCCATCCGGGTTTTTACAGGGCCTTCCGTCTTTCAACGTTTCTATAATTACACTCATTTCAATTTCTTACACAAACAGATATTTACGTTACCTGCACATTACAATTATAAATCTAAATTACTGTACTTGATCTTACACTATAACAGTATTGCATAATAACATCAATCCTTCAAGTCTTTCGTTAACTGCTTGTCTCTTTTCCTCAATCTTGAAGCACTCATAAAACTAATACAATTCTATGTGGTTCACTGTTACACTTTTCCGCTTCTGCACTTGGTTATGTAGCACTATTCTTTATCAACTTTGGGTCATTCTTCGCTTTCACTTTCACTCGTCTGTAATAGTTGCATTCTTGTCCACCAGATCGGGCGACGTAAAACCGTTTTGCCTATAGTTCCAATTCCAGCAGCGACCTTCCACATGGACCCTTTTGTATCCAACTTTTGTAGTTGCGCCTTTATCTCGTCATGTTTTTGTCATGCAGACTGCCTTTTTTGGAATTTCTCTCTCCTTTAAACCCCTCTATTGAGCGTCTTCTTTTTTCTTATCACCTCTTTATTTCTTCTTGTAGCAGTTTTACAACAACCACCTTGCTACTTCCATTTTCCTCTACACCGACCACCCTTGCTGAAACGACTCGTGTATCCACTATCAGATTTTTCTTTAGGTAGCCTTCAACTTTCTCTGTCACATGTCTTTCACTAAACTGCTGCTCCTTAATCACTACGTTTATTTCTTTCTTCTCTCTTTTTCTTTAGGCCACTCTTGGTAACTGATCTGCTTCTCTTATCTTGATATTTTTCTTTCAAAATTATCCTTGAAAACAGCCTTTACTTCTTTGAATTTAACTTTGCAATTTTCACGCTCTTCAGACCGTAAATCAGTTATTCCGGAGGCTGGGTATAATACCGTATACAACTGGGTGTCTACACACAAAACAAGGTGTTTCTTATGTATTTTCGAGCGTACAACCCGAATCCACTGGTTATTATTACGTAAAAGTATTGCAATTTTTTTAAAACTCTATTGTTTGAACAATTAACTGAAATTGCATTTTTAGTACCGATAAAATTTTGCTCTTGTTAATTGGCCTATTTTAATAAGAAAAGGTATCATGTAAATTTTTCGAAAAATGCGTTGAAAAAAAGGTATGAATTTTTTAATGTTTGACATTTTGCTTTTTTAACCAACTTTGAATATTAATAACTTCTTATAGAAGCATTTAAATAGTTACGAGAACGCAAGTATTCTTAAAATGGCTTGACTTAGCAGAACATTTTTTTTCTAAACATAAGTAACATTTTTTTTAAATCGTTGAAAAAAACGGATTTTTTTTTTAACAAATATCAAAAAGTGTAAATCTCGCTTAAAAAATTTCTTTCTTTGATTATTCGAGTCATTTTAAGAAGAAATGCTCTCTTGTTTATTTTCTGTAAAATGCTTATACAAGAAGGTATTACATTCAAAGTTGGTTAAAAAAGCCGAATGCCGAACCTTAAAAAATTCATAACTTTTTTTCAGCGCAGTTTTCAAAATATTTACAAGAGACCTTTTTTTCTTAAAGTTGGTCAATTAATAAGAAAAAAAATTGATCTGTACCAAAAACGCAATTTTTGTTAATTGTTTAAACAATCACGTTTTAAACAAATTGCACCACTTTTGCGTAAAAATAACTGGAGGATCAGATTGTTCGCCCAAAAATACATGAGAAACTCCTTGTTTTGTGCGTAGACATCCGGTATCATACCCAGCCTCCGGAGTAAATCAGTTCTTCTTTCAGTTTGTTCCTCTGTTTAGTGGCTTTTTCTTAAATCTCTTGTATCTTCTTATCCATCTAATTTTCCACTGCTCTAATCCGTTCTTTTATTATTTTTGTACAATCTTCCTTACTTACTGTTATACTATACTACTTAAAAGTTGTGTTATTTATGGCGACTGTGCTTCCGGTCTTTGGCAGCATTTTTGCTATTCTCGTGGCTAGGTTCTCTAACTTGAACTTCAAATTGACTTTTTCTTCTTATTTACACTTTTTTACCTGCCGATGCACACATGTGCACTCCACGGCTGTCGCGACGAAACTCCATGAAGTATATATTATGGATAAATAGGTAAGATTGTCGTTAGTTTCATATAATATTTTATCTAAATATTATGATAGTGGCCTTTAATTCATAAAAATTTCTTACTTTGATTTCAAAGGACTCCACCAGACCCTTACGGAACATGACCCACGGTCAAACATTCTAAAACTTTGGATTCTGGTAGTATTTAATGTGTAGATACCAAGTCCCACTGGCTGCTAAGTTGTAAAAACTCATTTACTCGAGATAAAGTTCCTGAAAGACGTGTTATCCCATGAGGACTTTTAACGTAGTACGATATACTTATCTATACCTAGTTTAAGTTCATTTATGTGTATGTATTTTATATAAGTGCCTCTGAAAGGTTTGATACAATATCAGTTACAATACTGCCTAGTTCCATGGCATTATCAGAGCTCGGAAATAATATACTACTATTGAGAATGCAATGATAAGAACAAGCGTAGAAGAGTACGTTAAATCTTAAACCAATATATTTTTATGTCACCTGTGCATTTAGCAAAACGTTTTGCTTCCAAGCTTTGGCCACAGACCTGTTATGAAACCTTTGTGATGTATCTAGGAATGTAGTAAGAGAAGTATAGTAACACTTGTTCGTTACTTTTAGGGTCCTAGTTCTAAGTGACCTACGTAAGGGTAATTTTTCCAAAAAGAGTAATAGAAACATTAAAAAATATTCAATATTTAAACTACAAATTATATGGCTTTTCGAATATTTAATTTAAGAAGTACAAATGCAAAAGAAAAACAACGATAGATTGTATATATTTGTTCCATGTACAGAATTTATAAATTCTTTTTACATTATGGTTCGCTGCACGACAATCCCGTGCGTTAACATCGCCAAAAGAAAAAAACCCCTAACGCTTACATATTATGTACTATACTCTCTCAAGTTCTCTATTCCCACAGTCATTCATTAAATTAACTTCTTTATTATCTCCTATCATATAATCTTAAGTCGCTTAGACTTTTATCGCATCTCCGTATGCATACTTTTTCCCTAGTAAAATCATATTTTTTCATTTGTCTATTAGTTATGATTGAAAAACGCTCACCAAATTATATTTTCTATTTTATAATCAGTATTATGATTGATTTGTTAAAAATTTCATACTGAAAGTCGCGGGTTAATAAGAAAATGTATAGTTGGCCATAAAAAAAAAGATTTTTGCATTAAGATATATCATTTATTATTTATTATTTAACATTGCTTTACATCTAAACAAAAATAAGCCATGATAAAAAAAAAACTAATAAACGTACAAAATATTTTATAGATTTTTGTTCGCTAGATACAATTATTAATCATCAAATTAATCAACTTTTTGTATTTTAACTTCATCATCGATAAAGTTTTATTATTTTTACAAATGCATTTATGTTTTATCCAAGCACAGAGTCTTACGTCACTTTTTGATTGTACAACTTACAGTTGTGATCCATTAAAAAAATACATAAAAAGAAAAAAAAAAAAAAAATTGTTTTTGAAGAAAAAGATCTGTTCAAAGCTATAAAAAATTTGGAAACCGCATTACCCGCTTGGTTTAAACTAAGTAGGTTCGTCAGATTTCCCGGGAAAGGGGGGGTGAAGAGGACCACGCATTCTCGTATGAGGCGCTGTGTTGAAGTCAGCTGTACTAACCTAGCCCAAAAAATTCCACTCTCTTGATTACGGAAAATGCAATATCCTCTGAAAAAATTACAGAATATACTTCAAGACACCTAGTTTTTTATAGTATAAGTGAAATAGTATGAGTACTTTAAGTTTGTGAGATAAAAAATAAAGAGTAAAATGACATAGTCAATCTAATCTTGTATCAATAAAAGTGGGCTATGAATTTTCGAAATCAGAAATTTTAACAATATAGCATTAAAGTACGAGGTCTTATGAAAGGCTACACAAAGTTTTCGAGTAGAACGGCTTCGGGAAGTGATTTTGTGAAAAGCCATCGTGCGACGTAAAAAGTCAATTGACAGCAGACCTTGCATCCTTGTCTCCCGCATGCATTTAGCATAGGAGTGTCTCGCAATTTTGTTTACGTTTGCTTAAATATCTCTTAAACTATACTTTAGAATCCACCGTTTTTTATGTGAATAGTTTCGTAAGTTGATTACGTGTTTTTTACTCAGTTTTTATCGCTGTAAATCAGATGCAGAACTTTTACTGTCCATCTTTTCGTCTCTTCCATAAGAGCCCATGTTACAAAAAAGAAATTTAGTCTTGATTTTTTCAAAAACTATGTTGTAGATTGAAGAATAGACCAGTAACTTAAAGAATAGATTTCAATAGTTTTTATTAAATTCTTATTGCATTTACTTCACGGATAAACTTCCTAAAATAAAATAGATACTTGTGCAAAAAAATTTCCAGAATATTACTGTTTTAATTTTACAACAAAAACTTAAGTCAAACGAAAAAGAGTAAGAAGTAATTTTTAAATATATCGACTCAATATAATATCCCCTAAGGACTCTGAGCGTTTTTTTAAATATTTAATTTCAAATCGCAATGATGAAGAAATTTTTTTCGGAATGTTTAAAACAGTTAATGGAGTACATTTAAGTACGTTTGAAAATATTTCTTTAGGTTTAATGCCATATCAATTCAGAAAATTTTACGCAAAGTTTTTAATTTTTAAAGACATTTATGGTAAAAAGATATGGAAAAAATGCCAAGAAATTTCCATTGAAGATTAAAAAAAAAAAATAAGAAAGAAAAATTTTTATTGCAGCTAAATAAAACATTTAAATTCAAAGAAAAATGATTTTAAGATTATGGACTACCTCAACCAACTATGACAAGAATTATTGATAATATAAAAGAAAATGAAACCATTATCGACTGAGACACATTTTTTGAAGATATATCAACTCGTTAAACTTAATAGCGATCAAAAGACAATTTTTAATAAAATCTCTAAAAGTGGGACAAAATTATATTTTATTGATGGTTCGGGAGGTTCTGGAAAAATATATTTATACAAAACTTTAATTTTTCGTTATTTGTCAGTAAAAAAAAAGTTATTTCTATGGCTTGGAGAAGAATAGCAATAATTTGTTTACCCAAAGGTGACAAGTCACAGAACATTTAGACTGCTATTAGATTCGAATAACATCGAGAGTTCTGTTGTAGAATATGAAATTGATGAAAAAAAATAACGTAAAGTTGATTTAGTTATTTGGGACGAAGCTTTAATTATCCCTAAAAAAGCTTTAGAAATAGTGGACAAAACGTTAAGAAACTTAAGTAGATTTAGATTCCATATTTATTTAGTTTTTAGCTTATCAGCCAGAAAATGGACTTTGTTACAATGACATGTACATAATATTCAATACATAAATATATAAATACATATAATTAAAGAAGAAAGGAAAAAAGCACATGACGCAAAATTTTTGCCACTCCGCAGATACGCCTCAAACTTCTCGATTAAAATATTTAAAAAAAAAAACTTGAAATAGAATACTTACGCTAACAACTCAGTAGGTAACATCGCAGATAAAACATTATAATCTAAAGGAGAATAACAGTCAAAATGACCCTTAATAATACCGAAGATGTTCGCATTTTGCAAATTTCAATACTGTACTCGCAGTTATACATCTCACACTTCGATTCAAAATTTCAAGCTTCACTTAAATTACATATCTCTCATGTGTTTAGATAAACCTGCTTACTAAAATCCATTTATAGCTAACAATTTTTTCATTCCACATAATATGTGGATATTATGTTCTGTCTACTCGCAGGCAATATTATTTTTGCAGGTTCCAATTGACAGTCGACAAAAAAAAAATTAGTTCATGTTTAAAATAACTTGTACAATATTAAGGTTGTATAATATGATACATTCAATTAAACAGTTCATGCGTGTAATCTGCGTGTATTCTTGATAATCAGTCTTGTAGCAGTCGTGTAGGTATCCGCCCATTTTCCCGAATTCTTTTTCCGGAATGCCCATTTTCCGGAATGACCAAGAAAAGGAAATTTTTTTCCGGAATCCATTTTCCGGAATGCTTTTTTCCGGAGCCCATTTTCCACCCGTACATTTTCCGGAATACTTTTTTCCGTACAATATTTTCCGGAATGCTTTTTTTTAAATGCGTTCTTTACCGTCAAGCATTTCATGGAACAAAATACAACTGGTTGCCATGGTTTAAAGCGCGGGTTGGTTAGGCTACAGCGTTTGACATTTCATTTTAGATCGTCTCCAAATTACAAGTT
>JAPYYV010004220.1:0-25327 GCA_030522625.1 Copidosoma aretas
GCACAGAAAAGGCGGGGGGGAACGCCCGAGCGACGAACATATTGAGACAACGCGCGCAATTTCAAATAAGCAACACAAGCTTGAGGAACACATGCAACAGGTACTATAAATACTTAAATTGTATTTTGTTGCGCAATGATTAATAAAATACAGTAAGAACTTTGAATTCAATGGCAACCGATTGTACACGCTTCTAATGATTATGTTAACTATGCCGTTTTAATAAGTCGATAGAATAATTTGACTTGTATAAATTATCACCCATTAAAAAAATATAAAAAATAGTATACATACAAAGACGTTTAGATCAAAGAGCTTTATATGCACGAGGATTCTTGGACAGTACTTATAAATGTATGCAATCACCAATTTGCTCGTTATAATTCTGTTTGGCTGATTTAAAAGTAAAAGGACAGAATAATAAAAGACTTGAAAGAATTGTTGGCGCAGTATTAGTGAAAAATCGTATGCAATCTACGGGAGGGAAAAAAAGCCTCAGATCACATGATTGTCAAATGCCTGTGATCTGAGATATTCTTTATTTTTTCTCCCCAGGTGAGTAATATATACTATTCAAATAATGCAACTAGCTAATAACTTTAGAGATAATTTAAAAAATTCGAAAAATATTATCATTTGCTTCAATCATTTTAGAAATAAACTGACAAACACTTACCTTGAATCATCAAAATTACCGCAAAAATCTTCAAAAGTACCATTTTCATCGAGAAGTCAAGCTAAAATGTAGTCTTCAGAAATCTTATCTTTAGATTTAAATATTCACAAGAATCGAACCTAAATTAGGATTTGACGTAGTCAAGCGAACAGATTGGTAAGGATCGAATAGAGTTACTAGAGTATATACTTTTCGTGACGGTTTATATAGGAAACGAAATGAAAAAAAACTACTGACTCACGAAACTAATTAAGATATTCTATACAGAAAGCGATGCAGTCAAGCCCCACCATTTCGGCTGTGCCAAAGCGACAATATAAGTGTTACTATCGAGGTTTATAATAATAATATTGCTGTAAGTTTGCTGTACTTGTGTTGATAAAGTAATGAATACAAAAACAAAGATTCTGACAAATGGCATGTATTTAAACAACTTTTTTTGCTTACCCTTTTTACATCCTGACATAGTAGACCAATATTTCAATGAATATTTCACTGATCATTCGGTATATCTCGATACTCGAAACATTCATGGGTTGCTTCAGACAACATTTTCAGTGCTATAATCAGCATATTAAACTTAATGTAATTTTACCACATATTCTTCCCATCAAATCAATTTTTTTCCAATTGAAAACAAATATTTAGCAAACTTAATGAAAAAAAATTGTTTACATCTAGTACACAGTATTTTGACGTATTGCATTAGTCATTACTGCTCCGGTGTCATTTCTGATTTGCTTTGTATGAGTGAATTCACGTTTAATGGTTTCGTGGGAAATCAATTTTAATCCAAAGATTGACTTATAGAGATAAAACACACTAAGCTGTCTCATATGACGAGGACAGCCCAGTCATTTATAGTTTTCGTTAAAGATAAGCCTGTAACGAGTTTCTTTTATGAACGCAAATCTTTTACTGATACTCTGAATATTTGTACTACCACCCCAAAAAGCAGCATTATTAAGGGGATGGAAAAGCAGATTTTAAATTTGAATTTTGCGCCATCAGCCTCTGTCGGTAACTATAGTCTTTTTTAGTGTTTATAAAACGGATGCAAAATTGTAAAAACCCAAGATCGCTTGCACTAGATAACATCATTACTCATCACTACACAAAGTTTGGAGTTGATGTGACTGCCAACTCCAAATGATTGCGTTAAATATCGTAAATCATGGAAACCGAAAGACAAAATATGTCGATTATAAGGCACGACAATGCATATTATCTGTATTGTCGTGGTACAAAATCGATGTTTGTACTACTAGTGATGAAATAATTCTACGACAATACAGATAATATGCATTGTCGTGCCTCTTAATGGACATATTTTGTCTTTCGGTAAATTTCCATGATTTATGATATATAACGCAATCATGATATTATAAGGCACGACAATGCAAATTATCTGTATTGTCGTGATTAATAATCGATGTTTGTACTACAAGTAATGAAATAATTCCACGACAATACAGATAATATGCATTGTCGTGCCTCCGAATGGACATATTCTGTCTTTCTGTAAATTTCCATGATTGACGATATATAATGCAATCATGAACTCATAAGGCACGACAATGCATAATATCTGTATTGTGGTGGGATTATTTGTTTTCACCCTTAAGAAAGTAAAAAAATCGTTATAAAAACCTGAATAAGGTTTAAAACTTAAATTTTTTTTCCAATCCGCCATAAGGATAAGGAAATAAAAATTGTAAGCCCAGAATCATTGAAATCTACCGTTGGGATCCTGAGATATGACTGATTACACACGGTTAGGGGGTCAGTCAGTATTGGGCTAATTCGGGGAGTAGACGTCGGATCTAACGATATAGGAGTACACGCGCGACTCTGCCTTCACAAGAATTGGTTAATAAAGTATAATACTAATATAGAGTTGAGATTGATTTCGCGAAGCACCTCATTGCCACCTAATCCCACGTTACACACGCACGCACGCAGACTTTTTCTAAAAATGGTATTTTTTCATTTTAGACACTGTATAAGACATTTTTAACGTATTGCCCGAAAAAATTTTTTTTTACCGATACACAGCTTCCTCTATGAGGAAGCCATAGTTGGAGCATTCATCGATATGAAAGTATTCTTCAACAATTTTTTATAATTCATAAAGCGAACGAATGTTCTCTTCTCATGCATCAATGCTAACGTTAAATTATTTTTATCAAGGTCAGGCTCGAAAGCACATGTCTCTAAAAAATCTCGACGATTAATACATAATAGATCACCCTGATGATAAGAGCTTTTTGCGGACTCGCTCGTGTATATTTACATTCACGATACGCGCGTGCACACACATCAATCATCTCGTTCGACCGATACGCGCTTATATACACCCTGCATAGTACGTATATCGTGTTACACGCACGCATTTTAGGGTCACGGCATTTTTGCGCTCATCAAAAGGTATTAGATCCGATGAGCGCGCGTATAGATCCCTCGTCCCCTGTGCAATCACTCTAATGTGTTATGCTTGTTATGTGTAATGTGTCCGGTTGGCATGTATATTACCCGCTAATTTGACATTGTCGCCTGACCGACTCTTTGGCATTCCATCGGGGAAAGACCGCACAAAAATACACCAACTTTCAAGGACGCCGAATGCTCGTCTTTTTTTACCATGCATTTCCGAACTTTGACGAAAGATAGCGATCGAGAGACGAGGGGAAAAAACACAAAAATTTATTCATCTCACCGTGGCCCACGTCGACGATTTTTTGGTGTCTGGCGCAGCAGATGTGCAGCCTCCTGGCGTCCGGCGGCAGCTGTACCGACGATGTTGTCTCTTGTTTTGCCGCGCTCTTATCGCCGCTGCTAACTGTATATACACGAGCACATATGTATATATATATAGAATTTATAATCGTTTTCCCACTTGTTTTTCATCGCATTTTTTTTTTTTTTTTTTTTTTTTTTTTTTTTTTTTTTTTTTTTTTTTTTTTTTTTTTTTTTTTTTTTTTTTTTTTTTTTTTTTTTTTTTTTTTTTTTTTTTCGCTCCTCCGCTTCGATCGAATAATAACAACAAAAACAAGAGAAAAAAACACCGCGAATTCCATCGACGATCGTAAATCCGATCGTCAGCAAATACATTTGTATACATACGCAGTATAGGGACGAACAATTACCTGAACTGCCGGCGAGGACGAGCATCGCGAGACCAATGAAACCGAGCGGAGCCAATCGCGCCATTTCAATGAAAAAACACAGTGACACGATTGTCCCCCCGCGTCCACCTGCTGCATGTATACCACAGTTATAATAGCTGTCGTCAGTGCGGCAGCCTCGGGTGGCCCTCCTCTGGCCCGTACGTTCTCATCGTCGGGAGCATACCGGTGCGATTGGATTCGAGCATCTTATACGAAGGGCGAATAAAATATTTTCACGGCACGCACCTCCCACCTGTGTATAGACGGAACGGTTTTTCAAAGAGCAATAACGCCGTTGGGGGCGGACACCACCGTTCGGTTTTCACGCCTTTCGATGTAGCGTATACGAAATTTTTCGTACCGTCACGCAAGGACGATCCAAATTTTCACGGAACAGGGTTGGGGGAAGGGGGGGGGGGATTTTGCCGCGTCCGACTCTCTGCGCGCCGCTGACCCGGGAAACTCGCGCGAAAGCTCCGCGAAAAAGTGGGCGACGATCGGAGGGTCTTGTACCGATTTAAAACTTAACTCGATGGCAATTACAACTGATGAAATAGTTATGAGAGGGAGTAAAAAAAAAAAAAAAAAAAACAAAGCAACGAAAAAAAAAAAAAAAAAAGAAAAAAAAAAAAAAAAAAAAAAAACAAAGCAACGACGGACCGAACAGTGATGAACAACAGTATGCTGTATACAAATAGGTCGGCGCGAAACGCATGTGCGGCCTGGAGCCCAGCGCGAAAAGACACTGGTGGAGAGCGGCGAGTTTCGATCTCGTTCGGGGGGCGATTCGGAGCGACATTCGTTGACAGACGGGCACTAGTCCGTCACTCGGTCGTCTCTCTCTGTTGCTCGCTAGTTGCGCCAGTGCAGCACGTATTACATATTTTATAATACACGCTCTCTTTCTCTCTCGTCAATCTTTTCAAACCCTATTATGTACATACGCATGTATGTTATGTGGAACGATTAATCTACGCTTTTTCGCTTGCCGCTCGAGAGCTGGGTCTTGCACACTTACACACGTGACGCGGAAACTGTTGTACTACTGCTGTTGTTGTATGCAGGGTGAGTCTGCGAAAAAAATAGAATCGCAGTTGTGGTTTGTTTAGTGGACGTGGTTGGTCGAGGCGAATTTTTTGTTGGAAAATAATTAGTTGGCCCTGCCTGATAAATGCTTGTACAATTATTTGAATGTGAATCGTTTGGATCGTACATTTTATGAGACATTTATTCGTAATGTTATTTTTAACGGAACTTGGAAAACTTATAAATAGATGGGTAATTAGAAATAAATAAAAAATTTGTTGAGCGCTATACAGTTTGAGTTTATTGAAATGATACAACTAAATATTTCATAAATTGTTGTATGCTTTTTAGTTTGTTTTGTTCAATAATAACTGGCGAAACGCCCGCAGTAATCGATATACAAAAAATACTTATTTGTACGCAAGAGTGAATTGTTAGGCATGAGTAGATGAGTGCCCAACTTTTTCAAAATGAAAAAAAAATCAAGTTTCTTAAATTTAACAAGACGACTCAGAAGTTGAAATAATAAATACCTTTGATTATAATTAGTGATGAATAACTTTTTTGAAATCATATGCTATGTAGTTTTGGGTTAATTTTTAAAATAAGATAAGTTATTTTCAATGAAAAACAAATAACTTCTTTTAATAGAGTTACTTACACGTGTAGCAGACTTCTGTTGAGAACAAAAATATTTGCATATTCTCAAACAAGTAAAAACATTTTTATAACAAAACAAATGAATTGATTATTCGTCTATTAATTTTAAGGTGTACTCAAAGTGAATGAATATCCCATTGAAAACAGATTATTTCGTTCAAAGCTATTGCTGGCTTTATAAATAGTACTTATTTTAAAAAACTGTGGTAACAAAGATTAAAAACTCGGCTATTAGAATAAAAAAATGTCTCATTAAAATAAATAATATTACTTTTTTGAAGAAGTGAAAGGTGTTAAATCAAATTATTTTCAAAATAGAAAATAGTAAAAAAATATACATGTATTTATATATATACATCTAAAACAATCACCTACTGTAAATTAAAAACTTATTACTCAAAATCATCAACCCGCATATCTAAACAAAAAAATCAAAATACAAAAAGTGAATGGAAATGCAGATCTTCTTGAATGAGTATTTTAAATAAATGGGAAAGTTATGAGAAAAGAAAAAAAATTCATGGCGTTGAATGGAATTGTATAAATTCATGCATCGAATATTCATTTAAATGTAAAATTATAGTTATTTGGAGAATCGTAGGTATCTGCAATAAAAGACATTCCATTTAATCAAATAATTCACCTTTCTAAAATTTTCGACACTAGTTCTTTGAAATAAATAAACGTTTCATTTCAAAAAAATAACCGCTGCCAATTCATTGGCACAAAGCTTCCTCATTCACAAGCTTCTCCTTTTTACACACACACTCATCAATTTTTTGTTTTCTAAATCCAAAAACGTCATTATTTGAGAAATTTTATCTTCAAGCTCTTCTACCATGAAAATAATTATTGCTACGAAAAATCACATTTCGAAAAAACATGTTGTAAACACGTTTTATGAAGTTTAGAATCAAAATACATCATTTTTGGAAAATGTCCGGCTGTATGTGGGGGGGGGTATATGTATGTAATCAGTTGTATCTCAGGATTCCCTTGACCGACTTTGATTCAACAGGGCTTTTTCTTTTTTTTGGATTTAGATTCCTATCACTGCTGAAAAGAAATTAAAGTTTTGCTGTATATTTATTTTTTTTATTTCGATTTTATCGATTTTTCAAAATTGATTGTTTCGGAAAAGTTGAGTTTTCAGCTATTTATTATTATTTTAGGATATTATACGATAGGAATTCTGAAATATCATTCAATTTTACACAAAAAAAGTATTTAGTTAAACTTAAAAAAATTATTAGCTGGGTGTGCGTGGGTGTAAATAGGGAATGTATATAATCAGGCATATCTCAGCTCAGTGCCAGGCTTTTTTTGTTTTTGGATACAAATTACTTACAAAAAAAAAATTCGATAAATTCATTTTTTTTAGTTTTGATTTTCATTATTTTTGAAACTCGATTTTTTTGAAAATAGATTTCACAGATATTTATCGTTGTTTTAGGATATTTCACGATGGAAAGTCTGAAACATCATTGAATCATATACAAAGAAACGTATTAAGATGGAATTAAAAATATTTAGTAGCTGGGTGTGCGTAAGTGTAAATGGGAACTGTATGTAATCAGTCATATCTCAGTGTTTCTTTGACAGATTTTTTATCGTTGTGTTAGGATACTTTACGATAGATATTGTGCAAGTTTTCTTGTTTAGGATACCCATCATTGCTTCAAAAAAATTTCAATTGCATTTATTCGTTTTTTTTTATTTTGATTTTATCGATTTCGGAAAATTTTTTTGCGTTGTTTTAGAATATTTTGTGGCAGAAAATCTTGAAGATGATAAAATTTTCTGAAATTTTTTATTTCTATTTGATCGATTTTTAAAAATCAATTTTTTTCTTAAATAGGAATTTTTTTCAAGTGAACATTGTTTCAGAATTTTTGTGGTAGAAGATCTTGAAGATAAAATATCTCAAATAATGACGCCACTTCGATGTATTTATATAGCTTATATACATCATATTATTTTTAAAACGAAGTTCCTTATCTCGCGTTACAGGCTTTATGCAGATGTGGGTTAGACCGAAAAAAGTGTAACAAGATTTTTTTCCCGACACTATATATAAGGAATCAATGCATCAGAGAGAGACAAACAAACACTTTAAGCTGTACTACCCAGTGTTTAAGGAGGCTGACACCTAATATATAGCTCATATTGTGAGTACGTTATTATAAATATTTATTAGAAGTTATGAAAAGTTTAACTTAAACTGACAATAATATAGCTAATTTTAAAAATCGTGCGATTTTTATCATAAAATTTTGTTGTCAAATTTTTCAGATACCGAGGATTATTCATTAGGAGTCACCGACGTAAAATTTGCAAACACTTTAATAGGTTTTCCAGAAAATTCAATTGTTTATATAGAAATACGAATAATACGTAAAAAATTAAATTTTTTTAAGACTGCCTCAGGTCACTCAGCCGACTACGGAATTTAGTACGGATTAGTACAGAAGCCCGTATGGCCGGGTCTGCACTCTGCAGCGACACTGACTAAAGCGCCACCAAACTGTTAGCTCTTACTGCAGTAAATATTTCATCAAAATGATTCAAAATGGAAAATGGAGCTATTTTTAAGGTCTATCGGTTGCTACTATTTAGAAATTCAAATTAATTTATTTACACCCTTAAAGAAGTAAAAAAAACTGTTTTTTGACCATAAAAATAGTTTTAAAAACCTTAATAAGGTATAAAACTTAAATTTTTTTGCCGAGCCGCCATAAGGAGGTTGTAACAAAAGTTTTAAGCCCAGAATCATTTAAATCTACCGTTGGGTTTCTGAAATATGACTGATTACACACACACACACACACACACACACACACACACACACACACACACACACACACACACACACACACACACACACAGAGAGAGAGAGAGAGAGAGAGAGAAGAGAGACAGACAGACTTTTTCTAATATGCTATTTTTTCATTTTAGACACTATATAAAACATTTCTAACGTATAAAAACATACCAAATTATAATATACCTGAGTTTAAAGCGTTTGGGTTTAAATTTCAACATAAAAATTGAGTAATTGAGTAATAATCGATGCAATGAAGGTGTCAAAATTACCGCCTTTTTTGTAATTCAAGCTAATTTTAGCAGTTGTGGATTGATTTTTTAGAGTGATTAGTAAAAATATTCAAAGCCTGATATAATTTCTTCCTATCTTAAAAAGAAGAATATCACGTGACTGAAGCTTTTTATTCGTTGTGTGATTGGTTGAGACGGATCATCCAGTTTTTAGAGCGGAAAAATTCAAAAAAAGGAAAAAAGTTAAATTGAATTCGTAAGTAACATAAAGATCGGAAAAATATGTTTGAAAAAAGCTAAAAAAATAAATTTTTTTGAAGAGTCATAAAACGGTATTTAATTAAAATTCAGGGGTTGCGCGCGAAGAGCGTAGGGGGTGAAGCCCCCTAGTAAGATAAAATAATTGATGAAATTAAAAGTAGCAGTCAATTTATTGTAAGAAAAACATGAAAAATAGTGAGAATTTTTTTTTTAAAATACAATTGAAGCCTCTCTTACATTATATCAGACGACTATTTTCGACTTTCCCGTGATCAACATTAAAGCTAATTACAAGCACTTCAAAATTAAGCCTTGGTTCGTTGAAAAACATTGAATGAGTCAAAAGTTACAGTTAGTTAAAGTAATTGTACAAAAAAATCGATTGAGATGTAAATTGTTTGTCTGAAGCTTTAACTGCAATTAGCCGTAACTTTTGAAGGGATTGATTTTTTTAACTTTTCCAAAGGTCAAATCAAAGCTTATTCCAATCACTTTAAATAAATTTTCATACAATTGCTTCAACTGTAAGAGACAAAAATTTGTGCGCAAAAGAGTGAGTCGTAATTTTGCGGTGTTGTCGTTTTTCAACTTTTCGCGTAATTTTTCAGAAAAAGCTGAAAAAAAGTCTGTCACACTCCATTTCTTATGTGGTCACGAATTTTCTGACATTCCTGGATGTATGTAGGAGAAAAAAAGTCCGGTCCTATAGGTATGCCTCTAAATTTTTTTTTTTTACCAAAAATTGATCACGTTCATTAAGAAAAAAATATGGAATCAAACAGTAGTACTTCGGCGGGCTGCTACCGTAAGTGTTTTTTCGTTGCATTGTGTTTCCGAACATTATCGTTTTTCGTAGAGTAAATTGTAACTTACTTTTAGATTGTACCTGATGAGGGCCTTGAACTACTGTGTTCTGTACAGGCCGAAACGTTGTATCTGTTGATAATCATCCACAAGTTTAATAGCATTACCAGTTTCGCCGATTTGCTTGAGTTTTATCCGCTATCACTAGAGCCTTCCAAGTACTACCCAATATTTTTATTGATTTTTTAAGATAATACTATGCTGATTCTTAAACTAATTTTTGTTGTATAGTTAAAGCTTTAATTTTTATGTATCAATGGGTGACTCATAATAGAAGGTACTTTTGAAAGTGTCTTAAATAGGTAACTTAACCTTATTGGATTTTTTTTCAAATTCTAATTTTCAAATAGATTTTTTTTTCATTAATGGAACCTAGCAGTTGTATTAAATAGACACCAAATTCGAGTACTTATCATATTAGCCGATACGGTTTATTGTTACGTCTTATCTGTTGCTCAAATTGAATGAGTTGAATCAGTACCACCAGAAAGTCCAGAATACAAGTTGTCGATATTTCTAATTTCCAATATTTGCTTGATTCCGTTATCAACCGTCCGTGAAGGGGCTTGCATTGCCTACAAATGATTCAAGTGTTACCGAACGAGATGCGACCAAAAACGTTATTGTAGACTTTTTCTACAACGTTTTTATACAATACATGTATTTTTAATTTCAGATAACTGTGCGTGGATGAATGTATACTTTTCAAAAGTTTGATACGTTTTGATCGTTTGCAGATGAAATATAATATGTGTAACGGTAGTGTATGAGATTGTACTTATTTTCGCTTTACATGTTTGTCAATGATTATTCTTTATGGAAGAATATAGGGTATACAAAATAAATTTTTATCAAGCATTACTTTGCCATTAACAGTGAAAAACGTCGTTGCGGACTGTAACGCAAACCATTAACAAATCAGCAATAGTTTTGTTAATAACTTGTATAATTCTATTTGATTTGCTAATGAATAAAATCAGTTACTGCCTACGCAATACAAAAACTGTAATTTCTCATATGGAATTATCTTTTAGTAGTGTTTTGACTAACGATCATTCGAACGTTTATTATGTATCATTATCATTTTTTTTTTAGTTCTCCTGTAAAGCCTTACGATTTAAATTGCGTAATGGGAATTATTAAACAATAAAAGTAATGTTATTCGTACAGTACACATGACGGTTGAACGAACGACCGAACACATACGTTCCTCGAGCATTCATACAGAACGATATTCAAAAAACGAATCAGGAAAATTTGGAGAAAACTTTGTCTTTTCGATAGGACATGAAACTTTTGCATGCTGCTGCATATAGCTTCAATATTTTTCTTCCTCATAGAGAAAGCTTTGTATCGGTAAAGAAAATTTTTTCTAGAAATACGTTAGATATGTTTTATATGTCGTCTAAAATAACAAAAATACCATTTTTAGAAAAAGTTTGTCTGTCTGACTCTGTGTGGGTGTGTGTGTGTGTGTGTGTGCGTGTGTGTGTGTGTAATCAGTCATATCTTAGGAACCCACCGGTATATTTCAATGATTCTGGGCTTCAAATTTTTTTTTTCTTGTCCTTATGGCGGCTCGAAAAAGATATTTAAGATTTATGCCGTATTAAGGTTTGTATAACGATTTTTATGGTAAAAAACTAGGTTTTCGCCTTAATAAGGGTCGAAAATTTATTATGCGACGTTCACAATAATCTCATTCAACAGTTTACAAAAATACCTTCATTTTCCATTTTTAAGGGTCTTGATAAGTTATTTTGTTCAGGTTACATTAAAAAAATAATAAAATTTTAGAGAAAAAAAATTATATCTCTAAAAAGAATTAACATATTCTAGAGATTATGGGCTACAAATTATTGTTCCTATATCCTTTTATTGTTCCGGGAAAAAAAAAATTTGTGTTTTATACCTTATTAAGGTTGTTATAACGATTTTTATGATAAAAAAAACAGGTTTTTTACTTCTTTAAGGGTAAAAATTTTTTTTGAATTTCTAAATAGTAACATCCGATAAAGCGTCAAAATAGCTCCATTTTACATTGTGAATCATTTTTATACAATATTTTGTAAAATCACTCATATCTTAGAAACTTTTCGAGTGATTTCGATAGTTCTAGGCTGAAAATATTCGTATTCATATCCTTGTATCAATTCCAAAAATGTTTCATACCTTATTAAGGTTGTTATAACGACTTATTATATCCAATAAGCGGTTTCTTCGAAGTCGGTCAAGAAAATCTACAATTTTTTTTTCTTGAATAAGTCATACCTCAGAAACCTCCAAATGATTTTAATGATTTAGGTCTCAAAATGTTCATTTTTATATCCTTTTATAGGTTTACAAAAAGATTTGACGTTTTATACCCCATCAAGGTTGTTATAGCAATTTTTAATGCTAAACAAACGGTTTTTGCCATTTTTGGAGTGAAAAAATTTAAATCTGTTTTCATCAATAGTTATATTCTATAGATAATTAAATAGCTGTATTTCAATAATATTGTAGCTACAACATAGTTATATCACGTATATCAATTTCAGTAATAAGTTCTAATTATTTGTTCAATTGTTTTTAATTCAAAAATGTGAAAACAATATTTTTTGTACTATTTGGGTAAAAGTTACAATCTTATTTGCGAAACAATTCCTTATCATAGAGCATGAAAATAGCTTTTATTTACATTTTAAATCATTCTTATATTTTTTTTCATTTTTTTTTTTTTTAGTTAAATTGCAGAAGAATATTGTTGAGGAAGCTTTGTGCTAATTTTTTTCATTCGCATGATTATAATTCTCGTAAGACGAAGCGGAGTATAATCAAACTTTTTTAAATTTAACTCCATTAACTTGATATTGTATAATATAAATTATAATTACTGTACAGCAGAACTCTACCAAAAAGCGAAAGGAACTTCGTTCCGACCGGGGGTCCATAGACCCCTCATGCCGTTTTTTGGCCATTGGACTTACTTATATCTTTGTACATATTTTTTGCAGAAAGTAATATTGTTTCCTTACTATAACAGATGCGATTATCGAAACAATTTCCATCCAGAAATGTCAAAATATAATTCGAAAAGAAGAAAAATTTGTTAAATACGTAAATCCTATAGTGTATTATACGCTCAAATATTTTATTTTTTATTTTATATCTATGAATCATAACAAATATACATGATACATATCAACCATAAACCTATACATATATTATCAGAAAACTGTCGTGTATTTCTATGTGTTATATTACTTCTATTTAAAAAATAGATCTGAAATAGTAGTTTTCTTACGAGGTTGGAAAGGCTTTAATTTACGAACTGAGAAGTTTGCGGCACGAGCAGTAGGCTAGGGCCGTAACCAGGTTCGTAATAAAGCCTTTACCACCGAGCATTGAATGCTACTTTTCCTACCGAGGGTGTACCAGGGTTTCAAAAGTACCCGAAGTAGGAAAAGTCCCTTTGTCTTTTCCAAAAATAATAGAAGCAATTAGGTCGACGCGAGTATACATATATGAAGGTTGAATTTTAATATTTTTCAGTAAAAATGTTTAGTTGGCATATCTCACTTAAAATGACTATTATCACAGTTACGAATAGTTTTTTGTTGTCTGTGAGTCAGTTCCTGCGACATTGACTTTGTTCGAGACCTATTATTGAGTCTATGAAACATTAGTACATGCGGGAGTAATCTTGAATGCATGTGTTTCTTATACTTATTGTTAGATAAGATAATCACGTATACACAATTGCAAACGGAGCTGTCAAAAACCGTGAGAATAAAAGGTATCAATGTATTTACCGATTGCTTTGAATCGATTCAGCGAATCTGTTTGGGCGAAATTTTCAGATTTCGAATCGGATCAACCCGTTTTTCAAATCAGACATTTATTTTTTTTAATCGGACGCATCAAATTCATCAAGACTATTATTGCATCTTGTCTATTCAATGAGAGTGGCTGATGTACACATCCGTATGTTTATACAGATTTATAATATATAGCGTGTTATGAAAATGTTTTTTAAAAATGCACATAAAACTACATTCAAGATTACACTCGTGAAAATAAATAATTAATTGAATAGATAATTCCGATTGATTGTATATTTTTAAAAACGTTTGAAGTACAAAATTATAGTAAAAAAGAATTCAGAAAATACTTTAGAATTTTTCATAACGTGCTATAATTATCAATGATTTCTAGTTGCTATTATTAGGAAAGGCATATTACGCATTGGATCAACATGTGTTAAATAACTTTACTAATAACTAACATAAACTTTGATGAAATTTTTTAATTTCATGTAGCGTTATTTTGTAATTTTTTACGATTCAAAACATGGATTAATTATTCCAATGATGGAATCACGTGTACACATTATGTAATTTCAAAATCGAACGAAAAAAGTTGTGGCTAATTACAAAAGGAAGAAGTTTATTTTTGTAAACATCCTGACTGTTCTTATACTTGTGCTTGCGAAAAAATTCTGCAATGTACTCAACAGTATTACAAAACTTAGTATTTTTCATACTATTCTGACAAATGATGAAAAGGCTGTTTCTATTTCTAAAAGTTTATTAAGTATCTTGCCGATTCCAATATAATGAATTCTCAACGAAATTCTTAGAGACGTGCTTTTCAAATTAATAACGAATTCAAAGTTTCGATTACTATACGACGAAGACCATACCTTTAAAAACAAAATATATGTATTTTTAACGATCACGCCATCCCCTATATCAGTGTGACCCAAATGTAATTGACAAAACGCTCGGAACAAAAAGAATACTTACTTAACGTGAATGTCGCTAGAAGAATTTATCTCGCGGATTTATCGAATTAGAGGGAAAATCGCAAAGTAAAATAAAACTACATGAATGCTTTTAACTACTACCGATGTGATGGTGTGTATTAAAAATAGAATCAAACGAAATCACTTTACCAATTTTTTTTTAACAAAAGCTGATTCATGATCTTAATAAATCTTAACAAACAAAATGTATAATGAGACAAAATAGCATTTTGGAATTTCAAGTAAGTATTTAAATAATGTTTTAACAACGATGTCATGATGTGGACATACACAAAAATCGAGAATCGAAAATTGCGCGCCAAGTAACGTCAGAGTTGCTTATACAACATGGCGCCGTATCAGAAGCGAGAGCTTATCTCACAGTCACACGCGAGCTCTGATGTAGATTGCCAAAAATAGCGGTGACGTACTCCTTCGTGTATATATATGTATACATGTATATATGCAGGCCCTACACGTGCGTTTGGTTACTTACGGTAGTTTGTCAACAAACTATTCGTTCAGCTCCTTGGTTTTTAATTTTCTCCTCGAAATTTGAAGAATCACCACCGGACAGTTTATTTTATGGTTTTTCAATGTAACGTGAGTACACTTTATTAATAATGTCTTTCTGAATTTTACGTGAACAAGTGGATTTTACGGATAAAATCTTGTAAAAAAATTTCGTACTGCTTAACAATTTTGAAGCTCAGTGTAAATTTTAATCTCATGGAGTTGAGAATAATTTACGAGCAATAGTTGATATATTTATTCATTTTTTTTAAGTATTTTTAATAAAAAAAAACCGTACAATACGCATTCGAATTTATAAATTATCTGCTGTGTATCTAGTGATAGTATTATCTCACATCTAATCGTACTTAAGTATTGCTTCGAATTTCATCGATACAACTTTCACTGTTAATATTGGAAAATTTAAAATAAAAGTCGCAAGTAATTTCTTTTCGTTTGTAATTTAAAAAAACAATTTTTTTTGTGTATTCAATTACATGGGCTTGGAAGTTAGAAAAATTTTTGGAGCATCTCATTCAAACAATTACTCAATTATGACCTTCCTGTTTTCAGAATGTCACCACCAAAATCAAGGAAAAGTATAACAAGCCTTTGGATGACATGTGACAAATGCCAAGCAATTTTATCACACAAGGATACAACAGTTCATGAAAAAAATTGTCCACCTACGGAGCCATTCGACCATGAATTCATAAAAAACGGTGCTCTGTACAGCAACGTGGAAGCCTACAAGGCAACAGGTAAACATGATGAAAAAATTTTCCCGCACGCTTAAACAATAATGTCCAAAATATGAATTTTTAGAATTTCCAAAACATGTTAGCCAAAAAGATACCAACTCCATGGTGTTCCTGTCTGAGTCTGCAATGCAATTGTGTGAAATTCCCATTGGCAACCCAGTGCTGGTCACCAACAGAGACAACGTGGTTGTGAAAACAGCGTGGCCTTTGAACGACAAAACCTTGACCACAGTCTGTTTAACAAAAAATGGTAATCACATTTTTTCAAACCTTAAAGCTTCTTGACAATTTGATTCCATCAGAAAATGTATATTCCAGCAATGGAGCTTGACAAAATCGAAGGACCAGCAAAATTGGAAAAGCTCAAATCGAATCCCCCGATTGCGCAAGAGATATTCATCGAACCCATTGGAAAGAACTGCCTAGAAGTTATGACGACGGAACTGAATGTACTGATAAAAAATTACAGCCACGACAAAATACTGTCCATCGGTAACAGAATAAGCATTCCATACTACGGCAAGAAGCTCATCTACAAAGTAACAAACGTCAAGACCGACGAGGAGCTGTTGGATCAAGTTTCCAGGATGAGCATCACCGAGGGCCAGGGCAACAGCAAGACCGTATTTATCGCTCGGTACTCAACCAGGTGGACAATCGAAACCGGCTCTAAGGAAAGGAAAACCCCAAAGCAGAACAAGCACAGACTGGAATGCGTGGGTGGCTACAAGAGCCTGATAGAAGACCTGACCGACGTTCTTAGCATCGGGCTGGGCAAGTACGGCAACCTGGAGCACTTCCACATAAGCAGGGGCGTTCTGCTGTGCGGTCCCGCTGGTGTGGGCAAGTCCATGCTCTCAGAAGCCCTCCTGGCCGAGATCGGGGCCCATGTCGTCAGCCTCAACTCCTCGGACGTCCACAGCAAGAACTCGAGGGACGCGGAGGCTGCTCTAACCGGCCTGTTCAACGAGGCCTTCGACAACGCTCCATCCGTCATCTTCATCGAGGACATCGACGGCCTGTGCCCAAAAAAGACCAGCTCGACCAGCGACAGCGAGCGCCGAGTGCTGGTGGCCCTGTCGTCCCTCTTCGACAGTCTGCAGAGCCACGAGAACGTTATGGTCCTGGCGGTGACCTCGAAGCCGGACGCCCTCGACGCCTCCTTGAGACGCCCCGGCCGTATAGACAAGGAGTTCGAGATGCCGGTGCCCACGAGCCAGATCCGCTGGGAAATCATCCTCAAGATCATCGAGCGGATGCCCCACAGCCTCAGCGCGAACGACGTGGAGGAGATCGCCTACGAGACCCACGGCTTCGTCGGTGCCGATCTGCACGGGCTGGCCTCCCAGGCCGCGATGAGGGCCATCAGGCGGAAGATCCACTCGACTGAGGCCGGCACCGAGGTCAGGGTCATCAGGGAGGACTTTGACCATGCGATGACCCTCGTCGGCCCGTCGGCGATAAAAGAAGTCCTGATCGACGTGCCCAACGTCAAGTGGTCCGACATCGGAGGCATGGAGGAGCTGAAGTTGAAGCTGAAACAGTCGGTAGAGTGGCCCCTCAAGCACGCCGAGAGCTTCAAGACTATTGGAATAGCGCCACCGAGGGGCGTGCTGCTGTACGGGCCACCCGGGTGCTCCAAGACCATGATCGCCAAGGCCTTGGCCACGGAGAGCAAGCTCAACTTTCTGAACATCAAGGTGGGTCGATCGTCGTGCATAGAGTCAAGTGGATGGGTTTACTGGTGTGGGGTTTCAGGGACCGGAGCTGTTCTCCAAGTGGGTCGGTGACTCGGAGAAGGCCGTGAGGGAGCTGTTTAAGAAGGCGCGCCAGGTGGCGCCGTCCATCATATTCATCGACGAGATCGACGCCCTGGGCGTGGAGAGGAGCACGTCCTCCAAGAGCGGGGGTAACAGCGTGCAGGAGCGGGTTCTGACGCAGCTGCTCACGGAGCTCGACGGTGTTACCTCTCGGGGGAACGTCACTCTTGTGGCTGCCACCAATCGGCCCGACAGAATTGACAAGGTGAATTGCTTTGTGCATTTTTTATCAAAAATTTCTCAGAATAATGGTAAGGTAAAATCGTGTTAAACCTTTTACGCTTCTATCGACGATCCTATCAAAATGTCAGTCCATTCAGAATTGCATGAAACTGAATACGGTGATGATATTGGTTTAATTGTGTAAAAAATCCAAACCAGGCACTACTGCGACCCGGACGCTTCGACAGGCTGATCTACGTCCCGCTGCCGGACTCGCTCGCGCGCCAGGAGATATTCGAGGTGTACTTCCGGAAGATGGCGGTGAGCAGCGAGGTGAACGTCAACGACCTGGTCTACCTGACGGCGGGCTACTCGGGTGCGGAAATACAGGCGGTTTGCAACGAGGCCGGCATGAAAGCTCTCGAGGACAACGTCAACGCCACGGAGATTACCAAGGAGCACTTTGCCGCGGCTCTGACTCTGGTTAATCCAAGAACGCACCCGGATCTCATCAAGATTTACGAGAGTTTTGAAAAAAATAAGAACTCCTAGTGATCAGAGCCTGGTAGTTGCGGGAGTTAGTCCTGCGGGGATTTTGTCGAGCGGTTCAAGTGATTCATTTGAGATTCCTTTCAGTTTTGTAGTCATGGGGAAATTTTTTCAAGGCATTAGCTATGATCAAAGGTAGAACTAAGATATTCAACGAGACAAAGAGGACAAATGGGTTCTGAATGTATTTTGGGATGGAAACGATTTTTTAGTTTTATTTTCAGTGCATTTCGGAGGAGTCCAGGGAGGGTACATGAATACATTATGTGATTGTTTTAAACACTTGATTGGTAAAACGGAAATCTTACTAGTAAAATACATTTTATTAGTTGTATCAATGTTATTTGAATGAATTGTAAAAAACGCAAATATTGAGATACTCAACGAAGACTTAATCCACTTTTGGTAAAGTTTCGAGTAAGAACTTTTGTATTTGCTATTTGTAAAAATCACTTAACCAATATCAATGTATATAATTGAATGGATTTTTCCGGTTAAAAGATTGCAGAATACCATAAATATTGAGACATTGGTTGCATGTAAGGCCTAAAGAGATATGGAATAGACATAAGTCGCGTGTTGGAGTTGTTCCATTGTTTATCATGGAAAGATAAACGTAGTACATATGTATATATTTATGTACACTCATACATTCTTGAAGTTTGTTACATACGTGACTTGAAAAAAAGAAAAGTTGCGGGAATAAAATTTTTGTACATATACACATATTCCGAATGTATAGATAGTTCTCATTATTTTTTTGCGTATTCCCAAGTAAATTTTTAGCGCTTTCAAAATGTCCGTAATAGTGAAAGACCCTCACCACATTGAGAATGTTTGCTGCTTGCGACAGAAAAATCATAAGTACGAAGCGATTATGTCCTCTCGATCGATCAACTATAAAGATAAAATATTCATGACATTTTTGTGCTCCGCAGTTGCCAAACGGTGACGAATTTCTGTCCGACAGTTTACTTTCCGTGCCCCAACTGTCGCCGGGACATCCTACCGGTCCGATTTCCATCGAAACCAAGGAGTGAATTCTCCAACACCCCGACGAACACGAAGCTGTGCCTCGTCCACTGCGATCGTGGTGGGGAAATCGGCAGAGAATCATGTTGAATTTGAAACAAACGCAACAACGTATGTACATACAACCGATGAAAATTTTCCTCGAGCCGTCGACGCTCAATTGTTTCCGTGATATTTATGTATATATTCGCGCATCGACGGAAAAATCCAACAGTCTGACGTGATCAACCAAACCGGCCAAATTCTAGTTTCCGTTTCAAAGAAGAAAATCAAGCTCGAATAAAAAAAAAAACAAATTAAAATATCAAGAAAAAAATCGAAAAACCAACGAGCGGCATGTCGGTGACGGTCAAGTGCCCGAGAAAACCGGCGTCCGAGTGCAAGGTCGTGATCAACAGGTACGCCGCATATAGTAACCACAACTCCGGAGAGTCTTTCATTTTCATCGGAGTACTTCTCTCGCGCAGATCCAACTGCTGGCCCCCGTGTCCATCCCCGTGTCCATCCCCGTGCCCATCCCCGTGTCCATCCCCGTGCGTCTCGCCGTGCCAGCGAGTGTGAGTCGTCTTTTCCATTTCTCGAACAATTTTCCACGCCCAACGTCCCAGGAAGCTACAACAAATATACATCCCATCCACGTCGACTCGCAGAAAATGCACGCCCTGCCCGACGACGGCCCTGGTGAGCTGCGCCCTGGTCCAGGGAGGCGTCGTCTGGAGGGGCACCGCCAGCGTGCCCTGCGTCCCCTGCTGCCCCACCGCTGCACCACCGTGTCCCGCGCCCTGCGGTCCGCCGGCCTACTGCTGCCCCAGCCCCTGTCCCACCGCTGACGTTTGCTGCTACTACTGTCCCGATTGATCGCCGACTCTGCGGATGATGCGGAGCTTTGATCGACGCATGGACAAACAAATTGAATAAAATTTTTCGATCCCTCCGCCCGACATCTCGGTCGTTTCGTTCATTTGAAATTCGAAATTTTCTCCGGGGGCGAATCATCGGAGCTCTCTCCGACAAGGAGAGGGGGGTGAAACGAGGGCCACGTGCAGGCAGTCTGCTAGCTTGGCTCCGCGCGTGTTGTTGTTTACGTCTCGCACGTTTTTTTTCTTTCACGTCCGCAAATACGTGAATAAGCGCAATTTTTGGTTCAACAAATGAGGGGAAGAAAATACGAATGATGGAAGCGCTGTGGAACCAAGTCAACTTGCAGGCGCCCCCATGCAGGCCCTGGGATGTCTCGACCTTGGAGTTTGGTCAGTTTTTGCGCCGATTTATAACCTGTCTTCAAATCTGGCCATTGAAACTTTATTTTATAAGATCTTATCGCACTTATTACCTTCTAGTCGATTTAAATTTAAGTAGAAAAATCACATGATTTGCAGTTGATATACACGTCCCTCAAATTGATTTTATTCACCGTTTGTTAAGAATCATTTGGTCGATTATCTGCTGGCCTTTACAACTGTATTGTACATTTCATTGTTTAGACCCAAAAGATTTCATCCAAACTGTAGACGGCATACTAAGCGATTTCAAATCGTTCAAAGTACTGCATCTGGAAGCTGCACTCCTCAGCAGATTGATCTATCGCATGAAGAGCAAGTTCAGAAGCGACAAGGGATTGAAGCACATGGAAAAAGTGAACAGAGCTCTGCTGAACTACTTGAACATGTCACTGCGCAGGGAGTACAAACTGTTGAGGGAGTACATAGAAATTAACTGTAGAATTGCCAGTTTGCCGTCAAGGCAAACCCTTGAGTACGTGTTAGTGAGGACGCAAGGTTTTGCAAAACTTATGTGTCATGTGGAATCGATGGCCAGGACTGCTGCAAATATCCTTCGATCTAGGTTTTATATAGGCCAGTCATGGATTATTGCTTTGATTGCCTTCGCAGTGATCAGTAGGATATGGTAGTTTTTCTTCTTCAATTAATTGCAAGAAAATAATTTTGAATAGCAATAAAGAATCAACACTGAGTGAAATACTTTTTTTTTTTAATTACAGGATGATATCGAGATGCATTATAAAAAAGTCATGTACCTGGTACGATAAGATTTACGAATTTGCCATACGTTTCAAAACTGTTGGAATACCATGGCTACCGGAAAATCATGTTTTACCAAAAAGGCTTTCAAAGTGGCTGAATTTACCATGGTTCAATGATAATTTAGACACGTTGGTTATTTGTTTTTTTTTAACGCTATATTTATTGCATATTATAAATAATACATTACTTTAATTTTAGAATACCTTTTCAAGAAAACTGGAAGGAATCAATTTTCAATTTGATTCAAATAAATACTGAAACTGAACCCAATGCAAATGATATCAATAGTGAGATTGACAAAATTTTGAAAGTCAAGTTAGAAGAATCTGTGATACTCAAAAATAATTCCATTTCTAAAGAGAAAATTAAAAAAGAAGATTTGGGACGTAAGTTGCACAATATTATTGATACACTTCACCAAGGTTCTCTGCATTACTAATGCAATTGTTTTACAGAATCGATATCTCGTGAAATGTTTGAAGAAATTCAGAAGAAAGCCTCTGTAAATAAGAGCCAAAGAAGGAGAAAGAAAAAGAAAACTGATGATACTAAGACAGATAAAAAATTAACCGTCCTTGACTTGAAGTCTGAAAAAGATCTAGTTCGCTTACTGTCAGCAGACAGTTTTCCTGGGCTTGATAAACTACAATGGAACATTTTGAAAAAGCAAATTAAAAAGCTTTTACTTAAATTGACAAAAAATAATACTAAAGACGTGAACGAAAAATTATGTAAAAAAGTAACTAAGCGCATTGAAACCTGGATAAGTTCCCGGTGACACTGTACAAATATTGTAAATAAAAATGAAGTCCGTTTTAGTTCCAAATGCCTAATAATTTTTATTATCTGATCCCCATGATTAATGGATTTCCTACTTCGCGCTTTATGAATTAAGTTACGTTGTGTTCGTTGTCGCCGACGTATGAAATATAGGATGGAGAATGAAAGATAATTGGCAAATTCGTTTCGTTGGTGAATTAACGCCACTAAGACTCGGGAGTATTTTAATGAGTGTCCATTTAAAGTCACGCGATGGTAATTTTATGAGATCACAATAAATTATTCGTCTTTGTAGATCTCTCCTCAGTTTCTTTCACACTTGTAGTATAATAAAAAATTGTTTGTACCATCATTAATTTTTCGTTAATCGACAAAAACTTTAATTAATACAGTACATGAATAATTTCGCACAAGAAGAGTATTAAATTTTTTTCCGTTTAATTTATTGTCTACGTACGTATGTTAATAAGCGAGTATGTGTGTATAACTAAGCTTGCATTATTTAATAATGAATACACTCGCTAAATTTGAGAGATTACGACTTCGCAATGAAAGTAATTCATAATTAAATTTTTCTTCCTACTCGGGACGATTTAACGGCACGTTCTAATAAGATTCAAACTATTTAATAAAATAAGTTTCTACAAATTATCAAACGACTACATTTTTTCATAATTAACGTATTCGTTAATTTAAATTTGAAAATTTTAAGTGTATTTCTCACCCGGGAATTAGTACATTTTTATTGTCTTTTGCAATACATAATGCTGATGATAATTTTTTTAACATGTTAATACATCGCAGATAATTAATCGTTGATCCAACAATCATGATCGCATAATTTCCTCTCGACCTTACTGTACAGAAAACAATTTAATTTACAAACGTAAATATTTTTTGCAAAAAAGTTGACGTTTTCTCAGCGCAGTCACATATACATGCAGTTAGGGCTCGAGAGTTTTTGAAATTGCACACTTGCTCTTTTACTGAAAATCGGCTGTTAAAAATAATCGATTTATATCTGGGGAAGTCATAACCCGTTATATGCTGTCCTTTTAACTACATATACACTATATCCCATACAATTTTAGTGCGAATATAATATATCGGTATAGTATATCGGTACCGGTAGGATGATAGAAAATATATAAAAATTTGCACTCTATCCGTCTGGGAGACTGCGTGTGTAGTTAACAGGGCAATATCACTGATCACGCCTTCCCAGATATGAACCGATTGTTTTTAATAGCTGATTTTGAAAACACAAGAGCAAGTGGCGCAAGTGCTGTTATTAAAAGACTCATGCGCCAACTACACGTCTGGGACTGCGCTTCGATCCGGTCAGTTATTTTTTCCTAACGTTATAATTAATATTGACATCGTAGATATACCAATTGACAAAAATGATGCATTTTACTGTTTTGAGTTGTCGGCGATCAGTCGGGGGTGAGAGGTGGAAAAAATGTTGGTATTATTTTTTTCCACGTCTCACCCCCGACTGATCGCCGACAACTCAAAACAGTATATGGAGGGTGCTTGTGATAAAAATTGATGAAAATGATGCATTTGTTTGACAAAATCAAAAATTAATCAAACATCTTTTTGCGCCCGTAACAATGATGAAACTTAGCTTTTTGTACAGTTTAGTGCACAAGCAAAAAGGTCTGTATGATTCGCAGACATGAGTTAATGGTTCGCAAGAATATGTTTCCTGCTAAATCACTATAGCACCACCGCCACCGGTTCGGGTGCATTCGACGTATATATCTACCAATGTCTACATTAGAGGTGTTGGATGCAATGCGAGCCTATAGAATGTGGAAAAGGGTTTTATCGAGGCCGGAGGATAAGTATAAAAAACGAGATTGCTTGGTTTTTCTTCTTTGTATTTTATTACAATCGCTTGTTTCTGTGTACAATACAAACAAGGAGAGAGACTATACATATAACTCATTGCGCTTAAATGGTCAATCTTGACGCTATAAAAATCCGTAGAAAATGCAACAGCAACAGATTATACATAAATATAATATTTTTATATCTCAACGACAATATTATTGCAACCGGTAATCTGATCCACGTAAAAGGATTAATCATGAGCACCTTTTTTTAACACTAGCATATACATAGATATAATACATTTGTTTAATATTTACACGCAATACAGAAAATAACTCATCGTTATCACTTTTTTCCGACACAATCGCACGTTGTACTCAGCATCCGCTGATACAACAACAACAACAACAACAACAGCAGTAACAATAATAATGACAACAATAGTATAATACATCATATAATAGTCATGGAGCACATATGATTGGAAATTTTTTCCTCGATCCATATCATCACACAAAGTGACTCTTGACCAACCGGCCGATCAGGTGGAGGGCCCGGAAGGTCTTGTTCGGCCTGAGGCGTTGGCGCAACAGGTAGTAGGTCAGCGCCCGGATCAGCAGTAGGATGACGAGCAGCGCCAGAAAGTCGACCCAGAATATGACGTGGGTCATGCCTGCAGAGCGGAATTTAATTGTCACGACAAAGAAAAGATAATGTTTTGTAATAATTAAATCCTAGATGGAAATCCCGAGATCTTTTCTAATGTGAATCTGTAGATTTTTTCTAACTTATTCGATGGGGAATCCTAACAAGATAAAATATTTGATGACCTTATTCACACCATGAACATTCCAAAAATTTTAACAAATCTGCGGATAGAATGTACATGAATCACCGAAGAAGCCCATGATTATTTTCAGACTGAAAACACAACTTTTGCAGAATCCCCGAATAATACATTATAGGATATTATACGTATCAAAAAGGGGTTTATATGAGGTACCAAAAAAAAAATCAATTAAAATTCTGAGAAACTGATGTGATCGATTCAAACTGTGTGCATGATAACAAAAGCTAATCTTGATGGATCTCCACGTTGGATCCACCGGACACGAGCACTGCGTAAACATTCCACGCGGAAGTGTCCCCCTTGGCTCACCCATGGCTCTGAGCAGCTGGCGCGGCACGCCGTAGTGGCAATAGAACATCTCCGTCGACGGGCAGGGCAGCTTGTTGCGCTCGTAGCCGTAGGTCGAGATGATCAGGCCCTCGAGCCCGTACCTGATGTAACTCACGTACATGACGATCCGCCGGTAGATCGGCAGCGGCGTC
>JAPYYV010004221.1:0-18120 GCA_030522625.1 Copidosoma aretas
CCACACATATTTTATACACGTGCACGGATATCTATTATGGCACCTGCACTCTGTCAGGAGCGTAAGACGATAGTGTAAAATAATATTTTTCCCGCGTATCATTCAATACCTGTATCGAATTCTACACGTATGATACGAACTTATGTGATATAACAATCGTTGACGAGGAGAGGGCAGGATTTATATAAGACTTTTGAATATTATAATATGCGCATATGTATACGTAAGTACATCAGCGGAACAGCGCGAGTTATGAAACTCGACGCGCGGTATATAAAAATTGGCAACCCACGCGGTATAGTAACGGGAGAAGTGGGTATAGGTGAAATAATAGGTGTTTTTTCCCGAATCGTCGAAAAAAAAAGTGTAGGCCGTGCATCCGACCGTTTCGAGAATGACTTTGCGAATGATTCACTCAACGGTGGGGTAATCGGTCGCAAGAAAAAAGAAACTCAATTAAAAATACGTAATTACCCACTAAAGTCTGAAAACCGCGCGCCGATAGTGCAAGTGCGTCCAGTATATCTGTACACTCTTTGCATTATGGTCATGGTAGGATGTACATTCGCCGAAGGAGAATCCGGAATCCGAGACCCCCTCCCCCCGGCCTTGTCCTCGATCGCGTCTCCCGTTTTGAATCGCTCGAAATTTCGTAACATATCCAACACGCTGCAGACACCTTTTCGCTCGCCTGCGCCGTCATGCACCCCCCCATTTTTTTTATCCCACTTGCGTCCTCATCGACAATACATTATAAGTATAGACGGAATACTCTTACAAGTGTGCGAGACGTCGGAACAACAGAGAGCCTCGCCCCCATCCGTTTTTTCCTTCCCCCCAGAGCGTGCGCGGACCAGGCGACGGACATGGACCGGCAGATGCGCTCGATGCAGCTCGACGTCGAGAACCTCCACCGTCAGCTCACCACCCTGAACATCGACCGCGAGAACGCGATCCAGGAGAACCGCCGGCTCCAGGACGACCTGGCCGCGGTCAGCTGCGAGGTCCGCAAGATGAACAAGGAGCTCGAGGCCTCGAGGGCCGAGGCGCACGACCTCAAGCGCCAGCTCCAGACCTACGTCGGCGAGGTCCGCCGCGCCGAGAACCTGCTCTCCCAGAAGGTGCGCGCCGTCTTTCTTTCTTTACTTCTTCCTACACCCCCCCCCCCCCCCCCCCCCGCCACCAAAAAAAAAAACTCCCCCCGAAAGGGCGCGCCGCCTTCCCTTCTTTTCTTCTTCCCCCCCCCCCCCCCCCCCCCCCCAATGATGATAAATAACAATAACACCGCGAGGATTCGCAGGAGAAGGAGCGCACGGACATGCTCACCGACTTCAGGAGCCTGAGCCTGGAAGCGACGGTCCTCGAGAACAACAACCACAGCCTCGAGACCGAGGCGGCCGAGGCGCGGGGCGCTCTGCAGTCGGCGCGCGATCAGATGGCCGATTTCGAGCGCCAGCTGTCCAACAACCACTGCCTCGTGCGGGAATACGAGGCCCAGGTCTGTCGTGTACCCTATTATACATGCATCGTTCCGCGATTCGTACCTCGCCGCGAGGAAGATTGCCATCCGACTCTCTCCGTGACAATTGGACGCTCGATAATACACACACCGCGTCCCCTTTCTTCAGTCCCATACTTAACAGTCCATCTGCTTTTGTTTCCCCTCCGCGATACAACGTCCCGAAGAGAGCGATGCCGATGCGGCCTCGACGAATTTTTCGTCCCTCGTTTGTTGTACTTAACTCTTGATACCGATCGCGCCCAGATCACCGAGCTCACGCAGAACATCGCCAGACTGGAGATGCAGCTGCAGCAGGCCACGGACCAGCGACTGAGGGCCGAGGACGATCTGCGCACCGTGCGCGACCTCTGCGTCACCCTCGAGCAGCAGAAGGATTGCATCGGCCATCGCCTCGAGGAGACCGAGGAGTTGAAAAATCAAGTACGTATTATACATAATATACAGGGTGATATGTTACGGTGGCATTTCCGGGAAAAGGCGTGTAGAGTGAATTTTTCTGATTCGAACCCCGTTGGAATTAATTTTTTAGGGCTGAAGGCTTTTTAATGGGAAGAGATTGAAAATATGTTCCAACTTACGGGGACTTATGGGGGACTTTCGGGGGACTTACGGGGGACTTGTGGAGGACTTTTGGGGGACTTACCAGGAACTTACGGGGACTCAGGGGGACTTTTGAGCATCGACACCATTGCCAGCCACCCCCATTTAGGGGTACTTTCGAACGTATTTTCAATCTCTTCCCATTAAAAAGCCTTTAGCTCTAAAAAATTAATCCCAACGGGGTTCGATTCAGAAAAATTCACTCTACACACCATTTCCCGGAAATGCCACCGTAACATATCACCCTGTATATACTTTCGTTGATACGTGTATTGTACACACGTGTGCACAGAGGCATTTGGAATTTCTGGAGAACGGGGGAATTTTCGATGATTCACAGTACGAAGTCCAGCTCGATAGGTACAGATCGGAGCAGGACGTGTTCCAGGACCAGCTGACCAAGGACCACAAGACGATAGACCGGCTCGAGAGGCTGATCGAGGAGGCGCGCAAGGAGACGATGACCTCCCAGGCCAACAACCGCGAGCTTCAGGCCGAGGTCACGAGGCTCAAGGCGAAGATCAACGATCTGCAGTGCAAGCTGTGCGTGTGCCTTGTCCATTCATTATCCCTATGGGATGAATCCTACGAGAGGGCTAAAATCGAGGATTTTTCTCTTTTTTTTGATGCAGGAGTTCGGAGACAGCGGAGGTACGCAGGTACCAGACCCAGGCGGCCGAGTACAGCAAGCAGATAACGGAGCTGCGCAGGCAGGTGACCAACGAGCGCTTCGAGAAGGCCAGGCGGGAGGAGAGCCACGGCCGAAGGACTTACGACGATAATCGAAGGTAGATACTACTTGGGCAGCTCACGAACCGCCGCCACGCCCCACATCCCTCTCTCTCTCTCTCTCTGTACAATACCTTTGATCGTCAATCGACGCACGCCCGGAATATCCCCGCGCACGCTTCCATATTCCTCTCAAGTGATCGTACCGTAGCGCGTCTTCGCAGCGACAGCTACGTCGAAAATGATCTGGGAAACGGTGGCTGCCGCGATGGGAGCTGTTGCCGATGCGCGACTACGCGACATACTACCACTCTGAAGGCCACTGCTGACTGGAATCAGCTGTCCGACCTCGGCAGGTATACGCAAGTGTTGCGGAAATGGTGACTGCGACGATGATTTGCAAGCTACTCGCGTAAAGATCGGTGGTTTTAAAACTGTACTATATGCCTATATCCTCTCCAAACGGACGATTGACGCGCGTGAACTTCGTAAAAAGCCATTGATCCAAGATTTGAAAAAAAAAACGTCTCCCTGTTTTTTGCTTGCAGGTCGCGCAACTCATCGCCCGACAGCGTTAACGTCGACCTGAACGTCGTCATTTAAGCAATCGGGCCGACCGCAAAATCTCATTCTAACATATGTACTCATTAACGTCCAGATACGGCACGGCTGTCGTCCTTGCGAAACCGCAACCCAAGTCCCGTAGCGTTTGCGACTGTCGCAACGGTGGGTTCGAGGTCCGGGCGGACGAGGTTTCTTCACCCGTCGACGTCACCCCCGAGACTCTGACGACGGACGAGAACAACAATTGCGTCCCCGGTAATTATCAGAGAGTGACGGGCAGAGCGTGCTTCTGTGCAGGCAAGATTGACTATGTCACGGCTAAGATGAAGAAGATGAAAGACATAGAGAACAATTTGAATACGCAAAATAACAACGTCGCGAGGGTCAAATCGGCGCTGTACAGCGACACCAGGTGCGTCCGCTGCGGCGGTAAGAGGAAGAAAAAACTCCAGTGCCTGAACCCCGGCTCGTCGATCCACTGGCTCGCTGAGACTTTGAATCTCATGACGAAGATTCTCGAGGAAAAAAAGAGGAACAGCAAAATCTTGAATACACTTGGACAGGCCGAGGGCTCTGTTAAAATTCCACGGGCGGATCGTGATGTTCCCGGTAACAGCGGGACAGCGATCGTCCAAATACAAGAGAGCGCGAACGCGTCAGCGCAACAGCAACGCCAACACCACGGGGTTAACTTCAACTCGTTTGATTCTACGTCGACGCAGATCCTCGATAATACGGCAGTGAACCCCCACCTGTCGCAACCTCAGCTGCTCAAGATTCTCGCTGATATTCAGCAGTACGCCAAAAGCATTCAGGACCACTTTTATTTGATGAACGAAACATTGAGACCGCAGGATGGCCCTAAAAATACGATTGTAGAACCGGAGATCGTTCAGCTTGAGGAAGCTACGATGACAGCCAGATCGAGTGTAACGGAAGCAAGCGAGAGAGTATCGAGGGAATCTTTTGGCGAAGATCAGCCGGAGAGAGAAAGAAATCATATCGGAGTGGACGAGGCGTATCGGTCGATTTCGGTGGAAAGTATGATCGGGATGAGCAGTACTGTTGACGATTGGGGGGCCGCGCCAATTACCTCGACACCGCTACAGTCCGTCCCTTTGCGGGACACCGCGAGGTACGTTGATAAATCAGAAACGTTTAAGGAGCTCGAAGATGTTCAGATGGGCATTGGTGATTTGTACTCAAGATCGCTGGATAGCCTGGATCACTCGTTGCCTGAGACTAGCAATTTTGACGATTCGACCGAGTATATGGAGCTGCCTCAAAAGAAGAGAATTACATCGAATGATGGACGAATCAATAATGAGACTGAAGATACGGTGTACAAGTTACTGCCGGAACGGATTATGCCTGAAAATAATATTGCGGACGAGGTCGCCGATATTGTCATCAATCGTGATGCAAAAGTGAGCAGTAATGTAGTGGAAAAGGTCAACGAGGTTTGCGAGGAAATGAAGACAATCAAGCAAAAGATTGAGAATCTGCGGATGGAGATTTTGAAAGATTTGGAGCCTGATAAAAGTCCGGGATAGTTGAATTTGCATAAAAATTGAAAACTGTAAAAGTTATTGAAACTTTAGTTGTTAATGTGTTCACTGAGACTCACGCGCACAAGTTGAAATACTTTTTGTACAATATAAATAGTTAAAAATACTTGGATGTTTTTTATACGTAATTTTAATAATACTCAAATGAATTGTAAAATTTTTTAAATGATTGTTTTATACTCACAAAATGAATAAAACCTTACGTTATTTCAGAAAAATATAACAATTTTATAAGACTGAATTAAAAACGGTATTGTGTATACTGAATGGAAGCTTGTAGAATACTTATTTCCCTTCCAACTTAACAATGTTAGATTAGTAATTTACATTACATATTTTAGACTTACGAAAACATTGAATTTCAATATTTTTAGTACAAGATCGCTTTTTATTACTTTTATTTTTGTATGATACAAAGAAATTTATTCGATTACCTATTAATTAAATTCATTTCCATTATTCGCATTTTTTTATTTAAATTTTCACATTGCAAATGAAGCACACGTGATATTTACAGTGCTTGCATTTTTTTTACTTAACTTATTACATTCTCTCGTTCTAATAACTCGCATACTCATTCAACGATTCGATTCGCTTTTTCGCACTTATCCTTCGCGGCTTAAGGTAAAAAATGATGGTTACAATAAATGCAATGTGTCATTTTTCGTGTAAACAGAATCGTGTCATCGAAAAAAATTCATCAAAAACGTTTAATCATAATCTATACCATATAAAATTGGCGTAACTGAAATTCAATAAACTCCGTTTTTTTTAACAGTAAATCAAATTCCATGCACTATCAAAAGGTGTTTAAAAAAAAAAAAAAAAAAAAAAAAAAAGACATGAAAATCATAGATTATAAAGATGCAAACTCAAGAGCACGGGATTTTTATTACAAACTAATAAGAGACGACGAGATAGAAATCCAAAGTATAATTCTCTTTTTCTGGATTCCATGCTGAATCGCGGAGATTACAATTAAAATAATTAAAACAAAGAGAGACGATGGGATAGCCATGTACAATTGCGTTTTGCAATCAATAAGCGAGAAAAATTATACACTACCTAAAACTTACAATCAATAAAAAGGCTTTCTATTTATACTCTGATCTTTTTCTCATAAATTATGAAAAAAAGGAGAGAACAGAAGAACTTACAAAGAAAGAAAACGTAGATAATACACAATAACATTATTCATTACAATTAACCTATCAACATTTGTTACGGTATTTTTGTTTCATTCACCACTGTGCTGCTCGATTATCTTCAAGTCTTTATCGTCATTTTTCTTTTTGTACATACTAAAAACATTTTTGCCGTCTTCATTTGAGAAAATAAATATTAATATTAATTCTGAAATATCATTTTATCTTTCCAACAGTGTTCTTTTGTCTGTATCTCTGCTTCTGTCCAAGAAATATCGTCTGGAAATTCATCAGTTGTTTTCCGCAATTTCTACTTCCTTACGATTTTATTTCACATCACTAGCAAATAACAGAATCCACTTTTTTGTCAAGCACTATGCTATCTCGCTTAGTTTGCACAATTCAATTAATGCTAGAATATTCGGCAAATTGGCTTGCCTAGTAAGTTTTTAGGCCTCTTTTTAACTCATCCTTATTTTTTTAACGATTATGGAACATTGTCGTAAACTAACAAACTTTCATCTTTACTTCGGTTAAAGATTATCACTTCACCACCAAGATTTCGTCTCCACGCAGTGTATGTGTGTATCATGTATGGGTGTATATGTGTGAATGTGCTCAAGAGCTTTAGTTTTTGGCTCGCACTAATTTATAAACAAAACACCAAAATGTATGTTAAAAAAATTGATCACTGCTTGAGTTCTTACGAATCAAAGTTACTTTTTTCCTAGAGGCTCGTTTCAAGAGGTCACCTATGACCACTGCTACTTTGATCGTTCATGTCGTAAAGAACTTGTGCGATTGTCCTGGAGGATTCGACGTTGCTTAATGCCACACCGGCCAAATGAGGCTCGTATGCACGAAGATGTCTGTTGAAATCATTAATTTTGTTAAAACCACATCATTTTTTCGTAATTTGTCGTAATAAAAAATATGATACGTACCTCCTACCCTGCGCGGAATATATGACTAGGTTTCTAAGAATAAGAGCTGCCGTCAAGCGAATACTTTTCGTAACAGGTCCTTCATTATCATCCTGCAAAAGAAGAAAAAATTATTTAGATATGTCATAAAAAAAACACTAAAAATATCTATATAATTATTGACAAAGATAAATGAATAATATTCAATGACGTGTTCAAATATAAATGATATTCCACTGACGACGCACTAATTAGATTCGTGTAAGACATAAAGGGCACATCTTGTTTTGAGGGTGAACAAAAAAATTATACAAAATGCTTGAAAATAAGCCAAATCGTGCAGACATGGAGTGTGAATTTATAAAAATATAGCGGATACGAATTTTGGTGCATTAGTTACAAAAAGCATGCTTTATAATCATTGGACTGAAAATAAACGATTTAAATAACACATAATTTTTTAATAGGTACAAATTACTGAAGCCATTGTAAACTGATAAATAACAATGATAACATGTCTAGTCTATCTTGCATCAAGCGCTTGGAGACAAAAAGTAAGGGATAAATCATGCTATGGGAACGATGTGAAAGAATCATTTTTTTTCTAGGAAAAGTAATTATTACTATTCCTTCTGATTTCCAACTCAACTTTAATAATTCATCCAATGTAACTTTATGCATTTAGATTCACGAAAGCTATACTTTCCTATGACAGCGTTGAATACTAACAAAACTAAATTCTAAGAACTCAACTATTAAATAATTATTTTTAGAAAAAATAACTTTCACATCAGACATTGGACAGGGAAGTGAGACAAAATATTCCTTTAAAGCAAATTAAATATCTCGTGACAGCGAGCACATAGCTGCTATTTGAATGCTAGGCGACAGAATTGCTTGATTAAATAATCGTTGACTGTCGCTTCTTGGACATTTCTCACTCGTCGTTACCTGGTCTGGCGGAGGATTTTGCGAGGAGCTTGAGTTGGCCGCAGCGGGCTTGGATGGCCTTTGCTGCATTGCCAAAGACAACAAGAGAAAGTCGATTGTTAAATCATCGTAAGAGAAATACTCCCACTTTTCATTATATTTGGGCTATGATTCTTCCGACAATCAAAGTTTCGCATTCACGTTTCTTTTATAGAGCTATCTTTGCGAAGATTACTTATTTATAGAAAAATTTTGTGACTAGATGTTTAAAGTGACGATTACACTTTTTATATTAACCGTCAATGATATTTTTTACCGTATATTACAAGTCCAAGTGTCTTACCATTAATTCCTTGGGATTAACGAATTCCAGAGCGTGCCTCTTAATGGCATGGAATGCAGCATTAGGTGCATAGCCTGGATGCTGAGTAGTTACGGGAGCTGGCGTCGTGGTCGTTGTCACTTCAGTCTTACCCGACATGCTCAGTTGTTTTCTTCTCATAAGCATTACCTGAGAGTCAGTCATGGTGGAAATTAGAATTCGGTAGAGTATTGTGCAATCGCATGTTAATTACTTACTTCCTCGCAGCAATGCTTATCAAGTAGGTGTGTCATCAGGGAAAACCTTCGTCGCTTCAGAGAGTCACAATTCGGCCAGAGACAGAGACTTTCTTCGTTTCCGGTTGGGCAGTGTGCTTCGCAAACGTGCAAAAACACTCTGCGAGGAGTTTTGAATTGCCTGAAAAATTTGAACCCATTGTATGACCTAACGTTGTCTTTTAATTTTTAAATATTCTTTAATGCCATTGAAACTATACTTACTTGAGACAACCCCTCCACTCGCAGAGGAACGCGTTAGGATCAATCTTGATGGTAATAGTTTTGTTTGTCGTCGTTGGAGTAGCTGTCGTCGGCGTCGTTTGCACTCGCGTGGTGCTGCTGTTCGTAGCCGTCGACGCGGTCGTCGCATCCTGCTGACCCGCCGATGACTTATTGCCACTGTTACTGCTGTTATTTTTATTTTCCGTTCCAGCAGAAGTCGATGTAGTAACAAAGTCTTTGACAACCGACTGAGTCACTGGCTGAGTTAGCGGCACTGATTGCTGCTGCGATTTCACAACTACTGGGGCAGCGGTGGCTACAACTGGTTGCTGCGTTGCAGCAGCTTGATGCGGAGTCATGGGTCTAGTGGGCGGGGGAGTATTCGCAGGTGTTGGCGTGACGACTCTCGAGGGCACTGAGCCTGTCACCACCTGCTGCGTTTGCACCACTGTCACTGGGTTCGATTGGTTCTGTTGCAGTTGAACTTGAGGTTGGGATTGTGCTTGTATTTGCTGCTGTTGCTGAATCTGTTGAGCTACAGCGTTATTCATTACTATCGATGCCTGGCAGCTTCCAGTCAAGCTTCCAGTGGTGGGCACCAAGGGCGGAGGGATTTGTCCTGTCGCTGAATTTTGCAACAGGGGTCTTTGTACCTGAGTCACAACGACCTGCTGCCCCTGGGGCGTGACGGCAACCATCTTTTGTGTCTGCTGCTGCTGCTGTTGCAGTATAATGATCGTCTTAGTATTGGAGCCCTGTTGCTGAGCCACCAGAACCGTTTGTGCTTGACCTTGAACTAGCGCCGTTTGGGGTTGGGCTACCATATAGCTCTGGCCAGGAACGCCACCGGAGATAACGTAGTGAGTCTGGCCACCAGGTCCCTGCTGCACCTGCAACACTTGGGACTGTAACTGGTGTGTTTGACGACCCTTCATCGCAGCAGTGGGAATAGTGACGATTTGGTTATTGGCCTGAATGGCTTGCTGAACGACTATTTGACGGGGTGATGCGACGAGCAATCCTTGCTGTAGCTGCTGCTGGAGCTGTTGTTGAGTTATAGCAATCTGGTGGGTTTGCTGCTGCTGCTGCTGCTGCTGTTGAGCCTGTTGCTGCTGCTGCTGCTGCTGCTGTTGAGCCTGCTGCTGCTGTTGAGCCTGTTGCTGCTGCTGCTGCTGCTGCTGTTGAGCCTGTTGCTGCTGCACTTGTTGTATCTTTTGTTGCTGTTGAGCATGTTGAACTGCCTGTTGCGCTTGCACTTGCTGTTGAATGTGCTGCTGCTGCTCCGGTGTCAGAACAATTTGATTTCCCATCACTTGATTAACCGCAACTACAGACGACTGTGGCTCCTCTTTGACCTGAACTTCTTCCTTTATAACAGGTTTTTCATCTTTGATAGCCATTGGATCCTCAAGGTCCGTTTCGTCATCAATGATATCTGCAGCAAGCGCAGCGTAAAGATTTGCAGCTGTTGATGAGACCATCACCTTCTCTTCCTTCTCGTCCTCTTCGGATTTGACACTCGAAATTGTCGTGGAGTCAACGATCGCAGGATCCGGCGAGTTGGTACCATTCGCATATTTGGGCTTTTTCTCTTCCACGGCTGATTCGTCGTCCAGGGTAGCAGAACGTTTGATTCCGACACGAGGCTGGGGTGCTTCCATTAGCGTGTCTTCAGATACATCGGTCTTGATTTTTACATTAGTGTCCTTGAGAACATTTTTTATGTGATTTTCCACGAGATCCTTTTTGCTACCACCGAGCAGGCCGTTCATCACTGGCTCTTTGTCGACCTTACGCTCTAACAAATCGGCAAGCATCATGCCTTGTAACTGCTTATCTTTTGAGCCAGCACTGGATGAGTCTTTGGACGAGCCATCCTCCTGAGCGTCAATGTCAAGATTACTCGGGGCTCCATTCAGGAGAATGCCTTCGAAGCTCGTCAAAGAGTTATCCTCCTCAGCTCCAACACCGGACAAGTCTCTACTGCCGCCGATACCACTCGACGAGGCCATCGAGTTGTTCGTGGAGTCCGAATCCTCAGCGATCGGAGTAGTGCAGACGTTCCTCTGTTGCTGAACTTGTTGCTGCTGAGGCTGTGCGCTGACCGCTCTGGCCGGACTTGTTGAGCCAGCCACGACTGCCACTTGTTGGTGTTGTTGGTGATGGGCCGGTCGGTAGACTCGCAGAGCACTGGTTATGTGATTTGCCGGCGCAGTGATGCTTGCGATCGCTGCCGCCGTTTGTGCCTGCGATGACGCGTTGCTATCCGTCTCCATGGACTCGACCTAGAAAACAATGAATATTTGTTAGATATAAAGGTTCCTTGAAAATTACTTTAAATTTTTCTTAGACTTTCATTGCTCTGCTTTTACCTTTTCGCAATTATTAGCGACGATGACCTTGGCTCCGTTGAGCCTCTGAACTTTCTTAAGCGTGACGATAGTAGGCTTTGATTTGGAGTTTGTTATGATTTTGACCGGTGTGCCAGTGGACGTGGTTGTCTGTACAACGCCAGTGATTTGTTGCTGATGCAGTTGTTGCTGACGCTGCTGTTGCTGGCGTTGAACAACCTGAATAATAAAAATTATGAGTACACCTTACCCTTGAGACTAACAGGGCAATGCAAACTTTTTTCTTGTACACGAACTTTAGATGTTTTCGAACAACACCATGCTGCTGTTAGTTTATACTTTGACAATTATCAGTGCCAATATACTACGTGGATCGTTAAATAATATTTTATTACAAAAGTAAAAAAAAATAAATTAATGCATGAAAAAACATTGAAATATTAAGTATATATCTAATTGCATATCATTCAAAATAAATTAGGGATCACTCGCTTGTTATTAACCATGCGTTTAAATTAAAAACAAAAGTACAAGAAGACAACGGAAAAGTAAAACATAACATGACAACAAACACAATCAAAATAATATGAAATCAAATCTCACGGTGTGCTAATCCTTTTGAAACTGATGTTTTTAAAAAATTGTACATGTGCACTTTTGTAGAAATTATGTGTAACAATATTTAGTAAATAATGAGTTTGTTTGTGAAAGTAACTATTCATCTGGATGTAAAACCTTAAGTCCATAACCATTCGACCACTCTCTTTGTACGACATTAAAAAGGTTTACGAGGATTTACAATATTTTAAATTAAAATAAAAATTTTTATTATAGGACAAAATATACGACTAATGAACTGATTCAACTACAGACTTACAAAAACATACATTTGTAATAAAAGCTGCTAATACTTATATCTTTTTTGTCAAAGAACTAAAATATTTAAAAAATTTGCTAACGTAAGAAGAAACCTTTCGGTGAATAAAAACACGTCTACCATTGAAATACAATAATGGTTAAACAAAAAACACACTGTTGAAGTACCTGATTGGCGGTTAATAGCTGGTTGGCACTGATGCTGGACACTACGCCGGTTGCGTTTGTTACTACCGGCACAGCGGCTGACACACAGGGAGAGGTGGATTGGGAGGCTGCGGCGGCTTGCATGCACTCGCCGGTCGTTACCTTGGTTGCCAGTAGGCTTTTGATGATGGAGCTTGAGGTCGTGGCGATCGTGCGACCGTCTTTCTCAACGATTACTTGCATCACTTGCTGACCTGCTGGCGTCTGTAGAGTAGCTTGTTGCTGCTGGGCTTGTGTTGTTTGTTGCTGCTGCTGTTGCTGAGCACCACTGGCTAGGAGGGCCTGGCTAAGGTGGGGATGTGCCACCGAGACCTATTGTAAATAAAATGTATTTTTTCTGTTATTTTTTCATCGATAAAATAATATTGAACTCGAATGCAATATAAATTCAATTTATCATGTCCACTTTCTATAATTCTTAAATCCAAACGTTTGATCCAAACTAATTTTTATTTCAAACGATTGAATTAGTGTATTATATCTAGTGGAACCATTTTTTTAGAAACAAAGATTTTGGTATTATTTAGCATCATATTTAAAGTTTATAATTAATTTGAATCATAGAAAAGCAAATATTGTTGGCTATGACAATAAAGTATCTAAACACAGCAAGACAGCTATCAACTAGGGCATGAAATAATAGTATTTTATGCAAGCACATTATCATTCACCTGTTGTTCAATAAGTTCGTATTAATAAAATCTACTGATTATATGCCGACACCAATTAAAAACTTGGGATTTTGTAAGTAGGTCAAATGGACCGGGAGGATTTTCATTTTTACACAAGTTAAATACTGTATCGATTAGTAGCTCTCAGTTATACTATGAAACAGGTAATTGTCCAGTGATAGGATGGACACTTGATTAGTGCCATGAGAGAGATTATTGAGACCTTTGTAAATTAGTTTGCAAAAATTCATTTTTGAGAGCATCAACTACTTAAAATTTTTCTGTTAATTTTTAGTAACTTATATTTTTGTGGCTGTTAATATTTGCATGGATGTATGCCAAGAAAACTAATTTTGATAGACTGTTTGAGTATGTCACTTTTTGTGTAAGATTTATAATGCGAGTAAATTAAAAAAATGTGTGTGAAAATTCTATAACAAAAAAAAAAACAATTATCATCTATATATCGTGAAAAACACTTGTAGAAAAATCATACCAACAGTAGTAGCATGATCAGCGTTGAAAATATTTAAAAATCACAAAAATAACAAAATTGAACTATCATCATGCCAAATGCCCACTGTACCACAATGAGAAAATGAGAGGCTTGTAGCTGCGAGAATAAAAATTGTCAAAATTCATGAAAATATATGTATACGCATTAAAAAGTGCGAAAGAAACAACAGATAGAAAGAGCATACAAAAATTGGACGAAAGAACATCAAAAAATCTAGTCTTCATCGCCTAAGAAGACTTGGAGAGAACGCACCTGGCTCTTGGGCTCGAGAGGAACGTTGCTCGTGACAGGGTTCAGGGTTTTTAAGGGACTACTAAGAGGTATCTGGGGTTTCGGCGGGGCGGACAATTGGGCTTTAAGGATCGGGGAAGACGGTGTCGGTGGGCTATCGTTACGCTGTTGAACTAGTTGCTGCACCTTTGCTGGATTTCCACTGCTGACGACCGTGACGGCGTTTCCGGTTGCTCCTGCTGCTGCTGCTGCTGCTACCGCTACCGTCGACGCTTGATTGACATTCGTCGCGCTGGTCGTGCTTTGGCCCGGATATGACACTTGGCCGGGGTTGGCGCGTATCTTGATACCCTCGTAGAACATGGAACCGCTAGTATCGCCCTTCATGAGGCTCGGACCTATCGTACCTCCAAAGACGGACCTGTGGGTGATTTAAAATATTCGTGCAGTTGTAAATAAACCATGATCACGATTTTAAAAGATTACTTAAGTATGGTAATGGTCGTCGTAGGTACCTGACACATCTGGGGAAATGCAGCGGTGCAATAACACCCCGCCGACCGATTTTTGTGCAACTTCCTAAATATTTTTTGTACAATTCCTCCTGCTCGATCTTCACACCAGGGGACAGTTCAAAGTTGGCCTTCAGCCACCCGAGGGCGAACTGCTCGTTCTCCTGGATGATCTGCTGATGCGCGTGTTGCTGCTGCAACGAGTTGGCTGCTGCGGCTTCTACGAAAAAAAAAAAGAAAGGAAATATGAATGTGTAACAAAACAACACGAGGATGTTGCACTCAATACGATACTCACTTGCAGCAGCAGCAGCGGCTGCAGAATTTTTGGGAGTACCCGGTCTGGAAGACGAATTAGCCCCCGAGGTCGTCTTGGCAGCCACTTGCACCGCGGCCGCCTGTTGCTGCACCTGCGCCTGCGACTGCGACTGTTGCACTTGGACAATTTGCTGTTGCTGCACTTGCTGCTGTTGTTGTTGTTGTTGTTGTTGTTGTTGTTGTTGTACTTGCGTCTGAACCTGCACGACTGGAGCCTGTTGCGTGTGCTGACTAACAGGAGCACTCACCACGTTAGCGGTAGAAGAAGAAGTAGCAGCAGCAGCAGCTGCTACAACAGCCTGTGCAGCAGCATGGGCAGCGGCAGTATTGACGGTGGTGTTACTCGCGGCGGCGGCCGTCGGCATAGGAGCAGCGACGGACACGCTCGTAGCGCTCGGCGAACCGGTAGTCGGCAGCACAGCGGCGCTCGCGTGATGCGGCGTCCCACTGGCAATGACCGTCGTAGTAGTGGTAGTTGTAGTCTGCTGCTGATGCACGTGCGGCGAGCTCGGCGACGCTTGAATCTGAGGAGCCGGATTCGTAGGGTTCTGGGGCGACTGTCCGGGCTGGGGCGACTGTCCGGATTGTGGCTGAGGCTGGGGGTTGGGAACAGAGGAGACCGTCTCGACGACCCGCATCAGTATGCAGGCCTTTGGCCCGTAGCTCTGAGCTTCGACGGTGACGAGGGCGACGAGGGTGTCAATGGCGCCCCGTACCCGGGCCACGCTCGTGCAGGGCTTCTCGCCGAGGGACGTGAGCGCGTAGAGGCACTCGAGCGTGTAGACGAGCAGGGCAATGTCGCTGAGCGCGAGGAACCTGCATATCAGCTCGTAAACACGCTCGTCGAGGCCGTGGACGAGACTCTCCTCGTTGAGATCTTGCAGGCTGATCTTGTTGAGTATCTCGAGACAGCTGATGACGACGAATCTGTCCTGCGAGCTTATGCCCCGGGCGACGCACTCCAGTATGACGCTGGTCAGTCTGTCCCCGGCTTCCTTGAGCACGATCTCGCTGGCGACGTTGCCGAGGGTGTCGAAGCCAAGCTGATGGAGGTTGCTCCACCTGGCGCGCACGCAGAGCAGGACGAAGCGGAGAAAGGGGGCCGAGCGCCCGAGGACGGCCGCGTTCTCGGGCGTGAAGCTCAGGTTGCGGAGGATCGAGGCGATCTGGAGGACCCGCTGGCCGTACGGGTCCTGGGTACCGAAGGTCCGGCCCACGCAGAACAGGTCCCGGTCGTCCTCCTCGAACTTGATCGAGTTCTGGTTCTGGTCTCTGAACGTGCCCGAGGACACGGACGAGGAGCAGGTGGCCTCGTCCAGCAAGAACAGTAGCTGCTGCTGTTGCGCGCTCGTAGTCGTCGAGCCGAGTCGATCGTCCAGGATCTCGAGGTCGCTGCTCTCGAGTAGTAGCCTGTCGCAGCTCAGCGAGCCCTGTCGAAACAAAACGTTGAACCAATTAGGACGCTCCGCGGTAAAAAGCGAGGTAAAAAGTATCCAGAATTCATGTTCTCTTTCAAAATACGATGCGTTGTATGATTTTCGTTGGACAAATTTTCAAGTGCTTGGAAAAACTAGTCCGATAGATGTATATACATGTACTCACGTTGTCAATGTCCATGGGACAGGAGCCATCGTCATAACTCTGCAGCTGCAGCTGCCGACTCGGAAGCAGGGCCCTGTCGGCGGCGGGGCCCTGGGGCTTCTTTTTCGTCTTCTTCTTGCCGACGAGAAAAAATAGTCTCTCGTCGGTGAGGTCGAGAACGTCCTGGGCGTCGAGGACGTCCTGCCAGAAGGAGTTGATCGAGTAGTTGCGCACCCGGGAGTAGACCTCGATGAACAGCTGCCGGGTGCCCGGTGAGTCGAAGACCCCGGCGTGGGCTATCAGGTGACTTATCAGCCGCGGGTACTTGTCCAGCCGTAGGGTGTGCTTGCCCTCGTTGGAGAGAAAGGTGCAGACGTTGATCGCAAAGTCCTGCTCGTTGGGCAGGGGCGAGAGCAGGGACAGGGCGAGCTTGTCGTAGCTCGTGGGCCTGTAGAGGTCCGAGGAGAGGCCGTTGTACTCTCGCAGCGAGTCTGCGAATTTTCATCAATAGTATGGCCATTCCTTTCGGGGATCCGAACATTATTACAAAAAAAAAAAAGGGGAATCGAGGGAGGGTCACTGATCGGGCCATCGGGGTTTACATTGACGTGTAGCGCATTTGTCACGTATGTTAACAAGACCGAGAGCGCGTTATCGGTGCGGCCGCTTGGGCCGACGATAAATAATCGACGCGCGAGGATTCGTACAACTGCGCGCTATGCCGTTGCACGTGGACGAGTTTACCTCCTATGCTCTATCTCTCTATTCCATACTATTTTATATACGGTGAGAGGAGGGTTACGCCGCAGCGGCTGTATTGATTTTGTAATGCGATGATAACGTTAACGACGACGCACCGGACGCACGTGTCTTTATGTGCGTTTGTTATCCGTCCCCGTATCGCAAATACAAACGGAGTGCAGGTATGAAATAATGGCCTCTACCCATTGATGCAGTGTATTAATTTTGCGGTATTTTCCGGTAATGAAATTTAATAGGCAACTCATAGTTATTGTCGCGATAACTCTCGAGTCATATCGTAATACCCATTGTATAGCGAGTTTCGAGATCATACGTAGTTGCCCGAAGGGATGGAAGTCGTATGGGTAACTATATACAAATAATATATATCACGGATAAGACTTTAGTAGCGTGTGCTCGAAACATGAAAATTAAAGATTGGATCAAAGATGTAGATAAATGTCCGTTTCGCGTTTACCTAGAAAATATTAGTGTAGTTTAAGTCATGGACATTCGTGAAATGTGTATTATTCGTCAAGCGCATGGGAGTAATAATTTTTTATACGAAAGGTTTCACAAAAAATGTTTGGATCTGTTTTCAAAAAATAAGCCCCCAAAAAAAATAAAAACAATTAATTTTCATCCCAGGGCAGATTGTTTATGCACTACATGAAAAAACAAAAAATAAAGAAATCAAACGGACTTTGAAATTTTCCTCCGCATATCAAGGGTCCATCAGCATCCGGAGACTATATGTATAGGGTTACGGAAGCAAAGAGAGCAACCCCTTCTCGTACAGTGTAATGTACACCGCGCAAGAGACTTAACACGGTAGCTCATAAATCATGCACGATCTATTGCACCCCATGTATATGTGATATCAGCCTTAGGGTAGCATTTTCATTCGCTAAGGGTGAAATCACAGTGATGGTACGAAATAGAGCCCCGTTGTGGACTTTGCACAATACAAACGGATAGCGTGTTGGATCCTCTATTACTATATTACCGACGATATTTTGTAATTGATCAAATGATGCAAGCGAATGAGTCAACGGTTCAGAGCAGAGAACTTTCAACTCCCGCTCGATGCTCTGATAATTGGGTATTCATCCGTATCTACTGGTACTCCGGCGCAAGATAAAACGAATTTTATACAGACAATGCGTGGACAAAGTAATAAGAAATTATTTGTGAGGTCATTATGAACGTTGAACGCAGTGTTGAAAAAAAAACCCCAGAAAATTTTGCATCCAGCTGTCTCGTACTACGATCCAAAAATTCTGTGCGAATTCCCTCGAAAAAAAAAAAAAAA
>JAPYYV010004222.1:0-17450 GCA_030522625.1 Copidosoma aretas
GCCTTGGATGGGAAATCTATCTTACCGACTGTTTCTGCTGATACACTCATTATCTACATTATTTTCATCAATTAACGACCAATAACATTTTTGAATTTCTCGCTGGTTACGCGACGGTCATACTCGAACTCGATCGCGTATATCGAAGGACGCGATCGGACCCCTGCTCGACGTATCCGGCGCGTTGACGCCGTTGACGGCGCTGCCGGCAGTAAACGAGCTAGGATCGAGGATTAAACGGGATCAAAGGATTTTTTTTTTCAGTCTGCCTCTGCCAGGAGAGCCGCCGGCCGTATTTTGTGTGTGCTTTGTTTTGTACAAGTGTACAACTAAACACGCGGATAATTAAAAAGATTGACCCGACCTCGTCTCACCGTATCGTAGAAGTTGGGTCAAGGACTAGCGGGTGCTGTGCTGGAGTTGGAGAAGTCGTCCTCGCACACGCGATTGAGAAAGGAGCCTCCAGACTCAAGTCCAGAGCCTGGCTTCGTAAGTGTGAGGGTTTGGTTTATTTTGCGGGTGTGGAGCGGAGGACGATACCGGCGTTTCTAGTGGGTTTGTTTTTTTCTTTCAAATGCTCCGAGTATCATTTAATTATTCATGTCTTTGATGTAACGCAGCTTCAAAGTCCGAATGGTTTACTTGGTTCGCGTTGAACGACCTTACCTATATAGTTTCAGTATGTGTTGTATGTCAACGAGTGTCTAATGTGGCGTGAAATTTTACGCTGCAAGAGCCTAGAAATTATGTGTAGTATACTCATCGAAATGGTTGACTGATTAAGATAGATACTAAGCTGCAAGTTACCTGCAGGTAAGTTTGGAGAGCGTGATATGTGCGCGTTTAGATTTATTGAACTTAAATAAGAGTCTGTTGTTTGTTGTTACTGGTGTAAATTGAATAATGTCTTGTTTTAGGTTTCACGTGTACTCTTGAAATGTCAAATGGCCTTGATTAGAAAAACTATTATCATCACAGAGCATAGATATTTCATATCACTTGGAGTTCTCTAATTGTTTATTCATATTCTTTTTAGCAAACTAGCAGACTGTTTGCACTGTATCAACGCAAATTTCGCAAATGCAAGGCAATGGGCACGTTTGGATGAAAAGCAAGAACATTATCACAATCATTGCCATCATTACTATAATCACAATCATCAGGAGAGTGTCCATTTGTTCTGCGAGCAAGAGTGTAGTGTGAGCGTGGGAGGAGAAGCATATGTATATATGTACATGCATGTATGTGTAGTGTATATTGCTGGGATAACGACGAAGAGACGGCGGAGCGCCGGCTCCTCTCTTCTCTCGCACGCCCGTCCATTATTACAAAACGCGTTAACGCAAACCACGTATACAAACGAAAAGACATACGCTAGTTACTTTGTAAAACTGTGTATTGTCCATCATCAAAGAAAAATAGTATAATAACAGTCAGAAGAAAGTTTAAAGGTGAAGTGGTATTGGTAGTAACAATAGTTGTAGTATACTATAGTTTTAGTTTGACGGCTTTGGTTTTACTGTTTCATAAATATAAGTATGGCTGTTTTGGAGTCGTGCTCCTCCTGAGTCCAGATAAAGTTGCAAATGCATACCCTTGGCACACCTTCCAAACTTGGCAGACCATTATTTTTTGTAAACTGTCTCAATGTTTCAGCTGAATCTTATTAGTCATCTATTTATTTCTTTACTCCTATTTATGATGTTGTCTTGTACATTAATTACTTGTCATTACAAGATCCTAAGTAGAAGCAGGACGAGTGTGCTGTGTTATTTCCTCGTCATTGTTGCTGTTGTTGTGGTTCATTTTGTCAAACACTCAGCATTAGGTTACAAATTTTGCTTTCTCTCTCTCTTTCTCCAAGTGCCTACACTACCTGAGTAGTGCCTACTCTGCCCTGTCTGTCTACACCATCAGCATCAATACATACACAAAAACTAGCTTTTATCACGATCTTTCTCCTTCTCTTTCTTGTTTTGCACGCACATCTACATCCATAAAAATAGATACAGGTATACAAGCCTGACAAGAGGCAAAAGAGTGAGAGAACACTTGTGATCTTGCTTTCTCGCTTTCTCGCACTCTCACACATAGGTAAGTATGTACCATCGTTTTGGGAGAATTATGTTACTCCTCTCCTCTTCTGATGGTGTAGGTATCCCATACCTACTCCACTGCACTGTGCGGCTGGCTGCTGCTAGGCTGGCAGAGTTAGAGAGGAACAAGCAAGTGGAGCCGTGTGGTGCTCGCTTGTTTCCTGCCTTATCTTATTCTCTCTTTTTCTTTTAAAGAAGGAAAGTGAATTTATGAGCGCGTGTGTGTGTGTTTGGTACCTCAAAAAAAACAGCGGAGGCCATCCTCTACGATAGAAGTTGAGAAAGTGATTGTAAGTCTGCAGTTGATTTTTTTTTGCAAATATACTTCATTTGTGTAAAAAATACCGTTGCTGGTCATAACGGGGTGGACTGAAACAAAAATGGCAAGGAATTTTCAGTGTAAAAATTTTGGAGCAGCCCTTGAATTTCTTAAGTTTTTGGTTTAGAGAGAGTTTAGTTATAGTTAATAGCTTCGAGAGAGCGATGCAGCATGTAGGTGTAGTGTATCTAGCTCTCTCTCTCTCTCTCTCTCTTCATCCTCTCCTCGGGCGGCTCGGGCCGAGGTTCAGCGCCCTCGGCCTAGTAGTAGTCGTCGTCGTCGTCGTCGTCGTCGTCGTCTGTTGTCCCTCCGAGCTGCGGCACGCGCTCACCTCTACCTATAGCCGTGAGCAGTGCATGGCATTTTTGTTTCAGAAAACTCCGAGTCTCCAGCGAGTCGTTTTAGTCGTGTACCTGAAGCCTTTTGCTAAACGGAACCCTTTTTTGGGTTCTACTTAAGGTAGAGGTCTTAATTGATAGTGAGTTTAAGTGTACGGTGAGTAAGAGAAATTGTGAGAAGGTCTTCTAGTCGGGACCTAAGTTCGCCGTGAAGCTTCTTCTGCACAGGATTCGTTGTTTTATTTTTTCTCTTTGGCTGTTTTTTTGTGGTAATAAATAAATAGAAAGTTATTTTAAGGTGCATATCAATACAATACACTGCAGTTGATTTCTTTGGACAAAAAGTACAATTCTAAATTTTTTTTGTTTTTTTTTTTATTCAACTCATGAATTCAATTACTTGTCTGGAGATGCTTTTGAACTTAGTTAAGATTTGATTAGAATAGAGCTGTTTACTCTCAGTATAGTATACATAAAAGTTTATAAGCTGTCCGATTGGACTTTGATCTACTGTTGATGAATGAGCTTGAAAATGGTTGCCCAGCTGAGTGTGAGACTTATTAATTAGTATGAAGGCAGATTTCTAATCCTATTTGTCTCAAATATTTTTCAAGTAACTACAACTGTATTTCACAGCAGTGTCGATAGATGATATCATTAAGTAAACTACATGATTAACTAAATTTTACTGTTTCAAAAAATTACCAACTACTTTCAAATTGTTAAAAAATGAGTTGATAGCATTATTGGAGCATAATTAAGATTGAAAACAGGTACACTAAGATCAATGAATCATTTCCATAACGATTAAAATGTGATAAAATACATTTTTTGATCTCCAGCATTTACAAAATATTTGTTTTTTTTATTTTATATCAAATTTTTATTTTTCTAATCTTTTATGAGCATTATTGAATGTTTTTGTTTTAATACCTTTTGTGCCTAACAGATCACATACTCAACCGTTTCAGCTACTTAAAGGAATTTGCGAAAAAAAATTTATTTCATATTTATCTTGAGAAACAAAAAAGTGCAGAAATAATTCACAAGTTGAATCGTTGACTCCATGTGACTGTATCTTTTTTTATTTGATTTTTAGAAACATGGCATCAGGAGCAGGGTCTAGTGGTACTGGCAGAGGTCGTGGATCATCATTGGCTGACAACAAACCAGAGAGTAAAGAGGCCAAACCTAATCCAAAGATGTCCAAGGCATTAGGCACCTCTGCTAAAAGGTATATACTGGTCATTTTTTTTTATTAGACGTTAATCTTGTGTGGGCATGAGTGGGCTGCAACTTAAATGTGTTTTAGGATACAAAAAGAATTAGCAGAGATCACTTTGGATCCACCTCCGAATTGCAGGTTAGTTTTAATATTGAAAATGATATGAAATTCCTTTAAATTTAGATTCAAGTTGAACTATAACTGTTTTTTTCAGTGCTGGACCTAAGGGTGATAATTTGTACGAATGGGTTTCTACAATATTGGGGCCACCAGGATCAGTGTATGAAGGTGGTGTCTTCTTTTTGGACATACATTTTTCTCCAGAATATCCTTTTAAACCACCAAAGGTACGCATAATTTTTTATTCATAATTTAAAACATTTACACGCAGACCTAGTAAATTTACAATCGTTCGTATTTTTTCAGGTGACTTTTAGAACACGAATTTATCACTGTAACATAAATAGCCAAGGAGTGATATGTTTAGATATCCTCAAGGACAACTGGTCGCCAGCACTGACTATATCAAAAGTTTTACTGTCCATTTGTTCTCTTCTAACAGACTGTAATCCTGGTAAGTGTATTTTTTACTACATTCTTGAGAATTTAAAGCAGCTGTTCAGACTCGTGCATTTGAAAATATTACAATTTATTATTTATTTTACAGCTGACCCTTTGGTAGGCAGCATAGCGACGCAATATATACAAAACAGAGAAGAACACGATCGCATAGCCCGCCTGTGGACCAAGCGTTACGCGACATGAGCAGCATTAATTCACAACAATGAACTCCTATCAGTCTCATGCCAATTTAACAGTCCACACAATATTCAGAAAATGCTACTGGCTCGGGTAATTTGTAAAACGTTTTTCTGGACAGATTTCAAGTTTAAGCAAAAGACATTTTCGTATACATAAGGGGATTTTGCTTTCTGTCGTGAATATAGTTGTTTCCTAACGGCGCTGATCTAGAACGCTCATCTAGCTCCTCATTCTGTGTCAAATTACGATGATAATTTTTCCAATAATATTTGAATGTAAGACGTTGGTCGCGCAATAGCGAACACATCTACGGCAGAAAGTGCATTTCTTCTTTGAACAAAAAATATTAAAAAAGCTCAAGCTGCTTTTTTGTGTGAAGGTCGAAAATTATTGAATATACTTGCTAGTGTGCCTGAAAACGAACAATGTATAAAAAGTGTCGAAGGCATGAGTGTGAAATGGAGTATTTTTTTTTTTTTTTTTTTTTTTTAATTAATTTTCAAAGGGCTAAGCGAGGACGAATTTCTGAGTAATAAAACAGAAAAAAAAAAAATAAGGATAGCGAGGGAATTATTTTGAGACAAAGAGGGAAGATACCACGACGAGCTAGTATTTAATTAAGGAATACACACGAACTACAATAAACGATAAATTCCTAAGTAGGTTCTTTTATTTTTAGGTACTTAGACTTTAAGGTCGATATAAATAAATATATGTAAATGGGGAGGGGTCCCACAGTTCTCCCGATCGTCGTGTCTTTTTTCGTACACATTATTCTACATTGGGACTGATATTGCTTTTTTGTTCTATTAAGTACTATTATTTTTATTTTATTTTCTAACAATTGAGGTTTTTTTAAATCATTGCTAAATGTACACTTCGTCGTATCGACGTTTCGTTATCGATTACATCACGAATGTATGATTTTATTGTTTAATTTTATGTCCTTGTTTATAGGAATACATTTTATTAAGCTTATCCTTTTTTCGATCAACTTAAAATAAATAAGTAAAAAGTGATGAGAGAAAATCAATGTGTATAAATTTTTTAATTAAATACTTGTATACTTTTAGATAAAATTAGTAAATTTATTTTTATTTCTATAAGCATATCTCATATATAAGTACAATGAATGGGTCAATAAAGAAAATAAATAAGATGATTAATTTGAATGTAAATAACGATGGTTCTTTGTGTAAATTAACTTTTAAAAGAATTTTAAAAGCCCAAAAAATAAAATTTGTACTCTCACTTGTTTACTGTTACATCAACAGTATCTATGATTTTTGTCCTATTAAAAAAACTAAGCTCGTATGCGTGTACGAGTGTTTGTAATACAAAAAGTATTTAAAATGACACAATTAAGGATAAAAATTGATTATAAAAAAGATCAAGCTGAAGGTGCCGATTTTTTAGTAATTTTTTTAACAATGAACCAAATAAAAAATATAACAAAAAGCCTAAAACCTGAAAACTTTTCTATGGAATGAAATATTTATATTGGTATTCAAGTCCATGAGATGATTGAAGGAAATATAATACACGAAAGAAGGTGAGTACCCAAAAAAAATGTAGTCTTTTTCATGCTTCCACGTTATTTTTGTAATGAACAATAGAGTTTTACAAAAAATAAATTGACTCTGTTCGCGTGTAGCTGTTCGATTTAATACCAATAAAAAAAAATGAAAAAAAAAATTATAAGTGTCAGTAAAATATTGCTGTATCTTAATTATAACAGTAATAATAATAATTATTATTGTTAAAAGAAAGAATGAAAGAAAGTATGCATATAAGTACGTATATATATCTTGTTCAGGTCACGTTTATCTGTATATCATCCATTGCGAAGGATTTGATTGAGAAGGAATATTCAAGACGTAACAAAGTATGAAAAAAAACTGGGAATAAAAAGTAATATTTGTAAATATCAGGCCTGAAGTTTGCTACGCTAATTTATCTGCTAATATCGCTGCTGTTGTTCATAATCCGAAATTTTTTACATCATTATTATGACTGCTATCATCATCTCTTACAAAAAAAATATATCTCGTACCTCGCGCGATCATTTTATTGTCAAATCATCGAGGTGCCAACCTTCCAAATGGACACACAACAACGTTCGTATGTTCCTCACACAACAACGTTCGTATGTTCCTTATTCGATTCAAACAAATTAATTGCGTGAATTTTTAATGTTTGAGTATGAATAAGTAATTTTTCATTCGTTATGCGCATATAGAGATTTTTTGTTACCATAGAAATCGCTTCTTATAAATTAACAGATCCGAAACGAACACAATATCGTACGTCGATACAATTTACGTGTTGATTAAATCAGATAAAAAATGAAATGATTGTTTAGAAAAATATTTATTTTTATTATACATTTTTTATTGCAAATTATTGATATCCCTAAATATTACTGTTTGATTAACTTATTTTTTATACATCCTTAAGCAAATCTTTTATCGGAAACGTATAAGATTGTCCCATTGTTTCTGACTGAAAGAACAAAACAATGATAGGTGCCAGATAAGGATGCAAAGAAAAGAAAGAAAAACATGTACTTATTTTCCATGTGTTGGATTTCTTGATATTGGATTTTTGTATGTGGTAATCATATAACAGTAATCAGGAATGAGAGCTGCGCCAAAATAGAAAAACCATTTTGATCCGTTACAGTACAGTGTGCACGTGTATCCAACTTTCATTTCCTGTAAATACATATATTGTGACTGTATTTGTATTTCGCTTTGATTGTCGAGTGTTGCAGCCAATGTATAATGTTTAGTGAACGCGTGAAGTTTTAATCGAATTTAATAACAGAAGGAAAACGTGTTTGAAAATAAAAAAATAAAAAGTTTGGATAATGGTTTATTAATTGATGAAAATAAGCTTGTATGAAAAATACGAAAGAAAAAAAAAGTAAAATCAACTAGAATTTGGGAGGTCTAGATTAAAAGTGATTCGTGCAATGAATCATCGAAGATGACTACGCGTGTTGCGTTAACTATGAAATTTGATAGAGAAAGAAAATAATCTCTGTCTGATATAATCTGCTAATTAGTAGCATTAATATGAAAGTGGAATAAACTAATATACTCAAATCATTGATTATTTAATTTTTACCTTTATCAAATTCATTCTTTGAGAAATAATAATAAATATTGGCATGTACTTAATTTTTAAATCTAAAACTTCAAAGTTTTGTTGGACAAGGATTAGCAATAAAAATAATTTATTTTTATTTGTCAACAAATAGTAGGTTTGGAAAAAATAAAACATATTACGTTTGTATTTATTTTATTTATTATCTATTATAAATACTAGACAAATACGTGCCAAGGGAAATTTTAACTCCGAAAAAATGTTAAATGCAAAAAGGCGCTTCAAACGTAACTAAAAACACTTTATTTCGTAATATTGTTTTTTCCTGCACTCAAGGGACGCACGATCAATCCAATCGAATAGCCTAAATTTACATGCTCAAATGAGTGGATTACAAAAATTTTAGCTTTTATAGCCAGCCAAAATATATTTTTGTGAAAAATTCATCAATTTTATTTGTTTAACTTTTTTTTCTTAGAATACCAATGATTCTCAATACTGATGACAAATTATCAGTCTTTTTTGTTACTACTTTTTTTCACTTTTCAAATATTTCCGCTGAACAAAATGTCATTTCTAAAAGACCTGGTATAGTAAAAAGACAAGTTAATACGAACGTTTAAACTATACATTTCAAATTATAAATATTCGCGTATCAAAGTAGAAAAGGAAAAGGAGCAAGTGCTACAATCTTATTGAGTTACAGCAAAGTATATGCATGGAAAAAATCGGAATGAATTACACTATTTTTGTTAATTATATGGTTAATATTATTATCATTAAGATTTGTTCACAATATACGTTAGGCACACTCTCGTCAAATTTTTTCAGTATTTCAATCAACATTAATCGTGACGAAAAAAATTCGAAATGTAGTTAATAGTTAAGCCACGCACGCACGTACAGAAAGTAGCGATTTTTCTCAAGAATTACCACAGGATTCCACAAAATTCTGTTTTTTCTTCATACCAATGGGTATATAAACTGTCGTATCACGACAAGAAATGTTGGTAAAAATGTATCGTAGCCCGTTTGACGTATTGAAATAATGGGACGAGACATTTTGTTTTCTTTACCAACACTTACCGTATGCATGTGTGAGCATTAAAGATTTTTTTAACAAAAAACGCATGTTTTAATCGACATTGAAACGTTGCTTTTATTTTTAGACATGTAGCATAGATATATATAATTTTAAGGCTTTTCCGCTTGCAATGCGTTTGTCTTTTTTTATTAATAATTCGTTTTTATTGTTTCTGCTTAAAGCTAGACAGAATACATATTATTATTATTATCGCAATCGTTACATACTAATTATATTAGCTTAGATGCTAACCGAGAAAGATTGTATATCACACAAAATAAATGAGGGCCAAGTACTTGGTCCCCATAAATGACAATTTATTTTTACGTTACTTTCTTTTTTTGTTTTATTTTTAAAAAATGGGCGCGGTTGTTTTTGGCGTATCCGTACGTATTACAATGTCGATCATAGAACTATACGTAAACTTTGATGAGCACAAATATATAAACACTACTTTTAACCAAACAATTAATCTCATACGAGATTTAAAAGTGAGTATTAAAAAATGCAAAAATAATGCTGTCTGCTTTTTTTCCGGCTGTAGGACGAATCTTGAGTGTAATAAGAAAAAGTTTAATCTTATAATTAATTTTACGTTAATTAGCACGAATTCGCAGACACAATTCAATCTAATTTAAGTAAACTGCATCTAATCTTTTTCCTGCAACTTTTAAAAACTTTCCAACGATCAGAACCTGATGAATAACATTTGCAGTACTATGAAAAAATTATTCAGTTCTATCACTGGTGCATATACGTATAATCTAAAACACAGTACACGTAGAAAGAAAACGTAGTACACAACAAACATATTGTACACAGTTTCACACGATCAAATATAATAACATATACATACAACACATCATATTTTTATCAATATCCTTATGAAACGCTTTGAATACATACTGGATCCAAACGCACCTTGATAGAAAAGGAAAAAGAATGCATGTGTTTGTAGTTCACTTTGAAAAGCTACAATCAACCCTCAACTGTATATCAACTTTATATTTTGCACACCTGCTCTACAAATACGAATAAAAAGTAAAAGAAAAAAAAAAAAAAAAAAAAAAATGTATTATGCATGCGTGTTATTGCAGCACATTATCTTTTGTATATTACTCTCGTGCGTCGCCTATATCTGCTACAACTAGACTGCCATTATGCCATAAATCCGAGTAATTGGACAGTATACATTAACCTTCCTCTTCTTTTTTTTTCCATACAACATCCATTCACTGTAGTTGCGTAAGTTGTTCGAGAACAGACGTCAAGGAAAAAAAAAAAAAAAAGAGAGAAGTATTCAGTTTACATATCAGAGAAACGACGTGCACGCGAGACAATTTTTTCGACTTCCGATTAAAAAAAAAAAAAAATCCCTCGTACTAAGTATTACAGTTGCATTAATTTTCATCCTCGTTTATTTTACTGCGTTCCATTTATAATCGCAAGTGCGTCGTGTCGCACAACTATGCTGTGTAAAAATAACTCCTTAATTATTGATTGATCGATCGATAATACAATCATACATACTTTTTAAATATAAATATGTATATTTTGCACACATATTGCCGTGGATTCACACAGAAGCGTATCAGTGATGACTAAAAGTCGCGATGGTTGCTCTTTGTTGTTGTTGCTGCTCTCTTATTTTAACATATTTATTACCTATCAATGCATGATGGACAGAGAGATAATGAGAGATAATATGCCTCTTAAGCGGTGGCTGATCAGTGCGCTGTGGTTTCTCTGTAAGAGTAAAAACGTCAGATCACTAAGCATGAAGGTCATATGGCACGGCAATGAAGGACATAAACTATACTATAATTATGTGGTTTTGAGTCATCATGTAAATATATATGTGCATGTATTAATTGTAATGTAGTGCATTTTCACAATCCTGTGAGCAAGCGTATGAAAATAGAAACAGCGAAAGTTATTATGTGAGGTGATAGAACGTTAAAGTATGAGTGTTGTAGTTTCCAACTGTTGTGTACAGTTTTCTTTCAGTCGCTAACATTAATTAACAAACGTCGAAAATTTCGAAGAACATTTAAACACTCAATTTGATGAATTGCAAGCTCGAATTTTCGACGTCTTGAAACCAGAACAAGCACATATATGCCAAGAAATAATGATAATGAAATAAAATAATGTTTTACGAGTATACATTAACATTAATCGATTAATCATATTCAACACATATACGTTACGTGTTAGTCTAGGTGTGTCATTGTGGTTATACATACATCAAAATCTTATGCAATACAGATCGACCTATGTATTATAAGCTCGAAAGCTGCCACCACATAGTCCAAAGTTGACATAGAAACAAAAAGCCATCTCATCAGCCGTTTTACTTAGCGACGGATACAATGACTCAATATCTAAATAATAAATACAATATGTTATACAAAATGCAGTTTTTAGAGCTAGTTCTTTTTTTTTATTTGTGTTTTTTATTCAGTCTACTAAAAAGTATTTGTAATAAAAAAATTTGTATTATATAAAAAAACAATTGACAAAGTGAATACACGTGTGCCTATGAGTTTGGACAGTACTTTATAGTTTGTAAATACAGACTTTAAATATTATTAAGTTTTTTTTTAATCTAAAACTGTTGACCCAAGCTTTTGCTTTATAGTTATTCAGACTTTTGACTCTGTCAAAATTGTCTCAATAGCCGTAACAACTACGTAAACTTTAAAATGTTAAAAAACAATAAAATATTCTCTCAATCGTTTGATAAATATGTTGGACGAATTCTTAAAAACTAAGAGTAGTATTGCGTGTAGTATTGATCAGGCATACATCATAAATAAGCCCAACTTTAATGTACAGCCTATGAATGTATGTACTTAAATGTCCACACGTAATTTATTTATTGTTTAATTTTTTTTAATTGCTATGTGGATTATTAAGATTGTATGTTATCGAAAAAAGACGAAAAAAAAATTTCGTAGTTTCAACATTGATACAAAATTTGAATGGTTTTTATAATAGAGTAGAGTTTGATCTGTGAATTTTAAAGGTAAAGGTCGAATAACTATGATTATTTTTTTTAAATTCATGGAGAAATCATGGCTTCGATTTTTATATGAAGGTAATATTGTTAGTAGTTACTATCTTTAGATTTGGTAGTTTTTAATTTAATAAATATAATAAATGCAATACTGTCGGGACAGTCTATTGTGAAATCACATGAGTTTATAAATACGAGAAAACTAAGCTAGGACAGATAAAAATTTTTTGGAAACAAAATTTGTACGTAAACGCATAAAAAAAGTTTTCAAAAGAATATCCGGTGCATTGATCCTTACAGTTAAATAAATTAATATAAACAGAAATGATGGAAGCCTTTGTCGTTTGGATTTTTTTTTCATGCTTTTACGAATACGCTGTGTTGTTAGTATGCACGTGATACCAAACTGCTAAACTTGTGCATACACATAATTTACTTTACATCAGTGCATCACATACCCTGAAGATTCCTCATTCCTCAATCACCACCACCATCACCACCACCACCACCACCACCATTACATTGACGCATATACAATGTTAATCGCAAAACTCAAAGAAAGAACACAAATTCGGTGGTTCTTGCATCCGATTTGTTTTCTCCGATTGTACATAGAACTGAAAGAAAAAGCTCGCACGTACTACACCAAAAGCTCATGATATATCCCACAAACGAACAGTGAATACAAAATTTCAAAACCACAAACGTAAAAAAGTTTTTTTTTCCACAAATTAAGAGCTCAACAATAAAATTGTGTGCAAAGTCTTTGATTAGTCTTTTGTCTTTTTTTTTTTTTAATACTTGTACAATGTAAAAAAATGAATACACACAAAATTATGTACATGTACGAAATATACATGTTGTAATGCATACGTACAGAATGAAAATAGGTGATAACACACATACATACAGCCGTTAAACGTGAACAAAAAAAACTCTCGTTGATTGTAAAGTAGCAGATAAAGTGTTACAGTACACCCATAGAAAAGAAATGTGCACACGAAAGGTGTTTATTTATCATTAAGCTATTGGTATGTTGTTGTTATAAAAACACTTATGTATACATATATATATATATAAAGGTACGAATGGGTGAAAGAAGGAATACAAATTAGTTTGTTTTTTTTCGTAAATTTTTCAATATAAAAAAGATTAAATAAAAGATCGTATCAGTCAGCTTACACAGTCTCGTACTCCCGACGGACCGAACGAGCCAGGCAACACGCAAAGATCACCCCGAGCAGCTGAAACAGACGAATAACATAACGATTATGGACTTACCTAGAGCCATTGTTTCAATTTCAACTGAAGACAACGGCAAACAATATTCTCAAACCTGTGTGTTTTATATTAGTGAGCATTAGGTATTGAGTGTAAATATATGCAATACCTGAACAAGAGCGACGCCGATTCCGACGCTGAACAGTATGAGGCCGTTCTTCTCGAGCGTGTTTTGGAGCACCTGCTTACAGCCCTTGGTGTACGGGCCCACGGTGTTGTTCAAGTCGCAGATCCGACTGCTCACCGGGATTTCCTTGCAGCAGCTGTCGGGCAGACGGTTGTTCTCGAAGCCGGCGCGCTGCCAGTCGGTCGGCCCGTAAACACCGCAGCATTCCAACTGCGCATTATACAGATGATAACACGGGCGCGTGGAGCGGCGGGGCCGGGGATGGTTTTTTTTTGGGGACAATTTGTCTCCAAATGACAATGGGTGTGTTTCGTTTCTCATTTGGAGATTTTTTTTTTTCTTACAAATCGCGAATCGGATGAAACTGGGCTTATCCGTCAAGGATGGCGGTTCGTTGCGTTGAGTAATGTGGTTACTGCTTATTAAGCCCGAAGGAGAATAATACTCGAAAGCCCCTCGCAACTCGATCCCCGATAAGCCGTAATTATAATGGGTATGATACTTGTATAAAGTATCGCTCTGCAGCTCGCATAGTGTGTGTGCATCATTCACGCGTGAATAAGAAAGAATCATACACTTGGGCGTACGATTGTTACGAATAGGAATAATCGCGAAAAGAATTCGAAGAAATATTTGAATGCTCTTTCGAAGTGTCATTGTCATACATTGATTGTTGTTGTCGAGTACGTACAATGACACAAAAAAAAAAAAAATCGGCACAAATCGTGAGCCGAACGATACACGTTCTTTCATCCCGGTAATGAAGAAACGATGCACCGCACACATGTGGATGAGAACGATGAAATTAGGTCCGCGGAGCGCGCGAAACGACAATCATTCCCCCTTCCCTTCGTGCGTTTTCCATGCTACGCTTGCGCAATTCGTTCACTCGAGCTCTTTCTCCTCTCTCCGCGCCTGCAGCGTGCATATACATATTGCAATCCCCGCAAATCCCTCGCCGAGGCGCCCACCTGCATACGAACGCGTATTATTGCACTCGCGCGACTGGGTCAACAGGTCCCCTGAATCACGGATCAACCGCAAAGTGCGGACGACGACGATGAATCCCTTGCTTCCTCCCCTCGCCCTCTCGGGCCGGTTCCGTCCCCCCCGAGATCAGCTTTTCGGCGCGCGCGTTGTACCACCCGCAGGGATACGATACCCGTCTGCCCTTCGCGGAGAGAGGTGCCCTTTGGCGCTGGCATTGCAGCTTTACACTGTTATCTCCTGCGACAACGCGTACCTGCGGGTGTTTCAACGAACAGTCCGCGGGAGGACGAGGGACAAGAACAAAAACATCCGCACGATTATAACCTGCGCGGGGTGACGACCACGATTCCTCCGGCTCCGTCTTGCGTAATATATATACATTACTTATCTCGAGCTCCCACTGTTTCTCCTCCTTTCCGCGCGCGCGTGCCGTAATCCGTGCAGTTACTTGTACGTATGTATAGTTGTACGCGTCTTTGCAGAGTTGCAGGTTTGTTTTTCTCGCCGTCGCCGCTGCTCTTAGGCGCGTGTGTATTTTCTCCTTCCTACAGCATACATATACCCGTGCATATAGATGGTACTCGTGCAAGCATTATAAATCATGTACGTTCGTCGCGTGTCCTGGGAGATTATTTTTGTCGACGGTATTTTTTTTTTTTTTGTTTTTTCTTTTTTTTTCGTGTTACTCGGCGTTAATCAAGAAGAACGGATGTTTTCTCGATACCCTGGAGAGAAACAAAAAACAAAAACCTTTGCACGCGCGACGTTTTTTTGTCAACTTGTGCAATGTCCATCAATAAACTGACTCGCAGCAGTCTTGAGTATACTTTTAGAGCGATTTTCTGTTCGATTTTTCGAAAGTTTCGACTTGTGTTTGGATACATATTATATCGATGTATACGTGAATCCTTTGAGAATAAGTAAGCGCAGCTGTATCCATCATATTTAATTTTCAATCCTTTTGGGCTCCGACACAGTCTGTACGTTGAATAAGTATATACACAACCACACCTATCATACGTACGGCTCTGAACAATGGAGAAATAGCCGCCGGACAGAGAAAGTCGGCGTGCACGCCACGGGCTGTATTATAAGCTGGGCAGTGGGCACACGTGCGTACCTGTACATTCTCTGTGACGTGGGTTGTATACGTGCGGCCGATCATTATATATTATATTTATACCTATGTGTACATGCGCGTGCATGCAGTAAGTATCATACATCAGGTTCCGGCCAGGTGAGATATTGATTGACAATGTGCTCGCTCGCTCACCATAACATGCACGTCCGATCTTTCCAACCATGGTTACTATGGAAGGCTATAAATCTGTAAATTTTTCTACCGATTCTATATAGGAGTCGTATTACGTCTTGTTTGCCTTTTCGGCTTATCTCCGATAGTAATATACAAGTACGAGTGTGTCCATATTTCAAGTATTTCAACACGAGTGTGTTTGATCGCATAGTTTGTTTTATTCAAGTAAACTCGTACGGCCACGAGTGCGTGTGTGTGTGTTTGCGAGCTTGCGACTCGAGAAACATAACGTCGCAATCCTCCCGTGAATATAAAATACACAGTATAATGCTGTTTATCGTTCAAGAGTGGGTTCCTGCAAGATTCATGATTACTTGCTATCATATAAAATTGTTCTTGCAAAATAAAAAATACGTCTCCCTAGAGTCCCCCCCCCCCCTCCCCCCGGGATCTAAAGCGTCCCATCGAGTGAGGTAGTTAATTTCATCAAACTGAACGATCATCATCGCGACGGATGACAAAAATTCTCCGCCCACGCACAGCCTTCCGTTCTATCTATTCGCAACTGCTGCTGCACGTGCCATACGCTTGATAATCAGGCCCTAGCTAGGATCTCGCATCGGGCACTCAGCATCAGGATATACTGATGTAAATAAAGAGGAGTCGATAAAAATGTACTTTTTCATCGTGATTAAAATTAGTACCGATCGTAACTATTATATATTAATGCTTTCTCGCATAAAAATCAGTCAGTCATACTTAAATCAGACCCAACAGTGCGCGCACACAAACACTACACGCATACAATATAAATGCAGGAATACTCTCGCGCAACGCGAATCGCGCCCACACATCCTCGGATCACACGATGAAGGTGTATTCGCAATGATCCCGCGCGCGACCCCCTTACCCTTATCATTCATCTTTATTCGTCGCTCCGTCCGACGACCGACGACGTAGCGTGCCCCAGCCATACGTCTCTATTATACCTACGGATCGAATTAGCATAGCGGCGATTATAAGTGCAGTAGACGCAGCAGAAATGGGATCGTTGGACGACGACAGGACGGGAGCGTATTGTAGGCCCCGTGCGGTAATATTCTTCATGCAGGAGCTTATTGTTTGATTGTCGTGTGGGCGAAGTTTGGCGAGAAAAATCGGGGCACGATGATTTTTCTCGGGATTAAGTCAACTGTGAAATCTTTCGATTTGAAAAGAAGAGGGTGATGAGACGATTATAGGTTACACTTTTTTTTTTTTTTTTTTTTTTTTTTTTTTTTTTTTTTTTTTTTTTTTCCTTTTTTTTTTTTGTTCTTTTTTTTTTTCTGTCCCTTTTTTTTTTTTTTCTCTTTTTTTTCTTTTTTTTTTTTATTTTTCGTATTCAGCACTGACGGACGCATTGGCTCCGCGACCACGCGGTCCGAAATCGTAATTGGTTGATGTGATTACAGCGGATCAGTTGTGGCTGCTGCTTCTACATATATTCATAGAGACCGCGATATGCTCTGCACACTGGATATAATGACCATAATATAATATAAGCCCGAGAACGTGATGGTAACGTGGGCGCGGTTTATCGAGTCGTGCGCGTTGAGGTTTCGAAATCCTGTATAACCCGGCAATCGCGCTGTCTCGCTCATTAAGCTCATAAAATGGTACAAGTTTTCTCTATTTAATTTTTTCTACGTGACCGATGAGGAATCCTGCAAAAAAGGATTTTTTTTGAGCTCGCAAACGGTTGAAAATTCATTTTTCCGTCTTCTAACCTCAAAATAGCACTTTCACCGCTTGATTTTGGGTTATCAGACGGAAAAATAGTATTCGAAACTCGTGCGTAAAGGCTTAT
>JAPYYV010004223.1:0-16978 GCA_030522625.1 Copidosoma aretas
CAGTGGTGCATGTCGCCTCAAGTTGTATGGAACATCCCTTGAAACAAAAAGATTGACTAGATAAGAGCAGTTCAACTGACGATACGCAATTTTATAAACCAAACAATAATCGCTGAAGTCATGACTAGATTTTACAGAACTCACTTGAGTCACAAAAAAACTGAAAAATGATCAAGTTATGGCTTTTTGCAACATTATGAATAACATAAAAATGAAATATTTTTACGATTATCTGAAATGGAAAAAAAATATAATTCCTTGCAGTACATAATGCTTGCAGTTGCAGGTTAAAAATTGAATTTTATAATTTTTCTTGCGTGTTGAAGTATATTTTCTAATAGAGAACTTAACTTTCATAACTTAATTGCTAACTTTACTATGCAAAAATATATTTCTGTTTAGGTAATTTCATCAAAAAAATTCATGCAATAATTTATGAATCCTATAAATATTAAAAAGTTGATTAAAAAATAAAATAAAATATTAGTAACAAAAAATATTTTTCAATCAATTTTTTAAATGAAAAAATACCATATGATCATCTCAAATCTGAGTCAGTTTCTTATATAACTAATGTTTGTATCAATTTTTGTCAATTATTAGATACACGTATATACACGCACACATACATACAACCAGACATTTTTTGTTTATTAACTTACTTGAAAAAAGAAACTTTTTATTTTTGTTCTAGAATTAACACAAAGCTTTCCTTTTGATAAAACAATATGCAAAGTGTAGTTATACCCCTCTCAAATAAATAAATAAAATAATATTAGCGTTTGGTGTGAAAACTAAAAAAATGTAATAATTAATAGTTAGAGAAAGCTTTGCACATTTTAACTCACCTAATTATTTGTATCCGTAAACCTCGAAGACATTATGATAAAATTCATGAAAATTTTGCAGGGATTCAGTAGATTTTGAAAAATGGATTGTTAAGTGTAAATATTGTGAAAATCATCAGGTTGCCGATAAGGACCATCCCAAAGTTGTGTCTGAAAAGTTTGAAATTTATTTCAACTCGTTTTTTGATCTCTTGCCGTCCGATTCTAGAAAAACTCGACTAAATATATCTAAAAATATGATTCGTTTATCAAATCATGTCAAAAGTTTCAATAGCGATTTAATAGCCGAAAAATGGATGCCGTACATTAGCGATGAAAACGAAGAAATTCGGAGAAACTTTAGCGATGTTATTGGCATAATTTTAAGCAATCGAATCAATGTTTCACTCCCGAAGAAATCATTTCAAGATAATGTACCAGCAGATTTGGAGGGATTCATAAAAAAGATAATGGATATTTTTGTCATCGTATTGAGCAAAGCGCTAGATTCCTCAAATCAATCCTTACACCAGACCCTACTACTAACTGCCAAAAATGCTGCCTGGTATGAATTTAAATAATGAATAGTAATTATTACCGTCTGAATTGAAAAATTTTAATACCCATTTTTCACAGTATAGAATCGTTGCATTTGACCGAGCGAAGATGTCTCAATATATTCATTTTAACGATTTTGAACGCAAAATCATCGCCGTTAGCAGTTGCACTGGCAACCGATGCTTACAGGGAAGTTGCAATGTACCAAAAAGTTTCGTTAAAAACCATCTACACTCGTTACAAGAGAGACTTTTTAAAAGTATGAAAATCCATTGTTTTCTATCAATGTACCCTCAAAAATGACTCGTAAATTAAACCTAAAAAAAAATATTACAGTTAATGATGACTCTGGCAGTATACAATAGATTAAATTACGATTATAATATGTCGACAACGATACATAGAGTAGCCAAGTGCATGGGGTTTCAAGGATCCCGGCAGCTGCTGCGAAAAGACGGAAACCACGCCGTGTGTTTTTTACTGCCTCAGATAGTCAAATGCCGAAAGGCAATCATGCTTTTTCATGATATTGCCGAGCTGATTAATGCAGAGGAACATGAGATGTTCAAGTCTTACTTCCAGGTGCATTGGTATTTTTAGGATGCCTTGAAAGATTTTTACAAAGTTTTCTCATACATCTAATTTTTTGTTTATTTTCTAGTTTATATGTTGTCGAGTATTTCTGTTTGAAAGTATTGAAGATGGGATTAAGATTTTCAAGCTCGTCTCTGATATAACACAAACTAGTATACCTGATTTGACGGCCAATTCTTTCACGGTACGGTAAAACGTCTTTTTTTTATTGCAAAGTTACACAACATAATAACATTAGCGCCACAAAAAATTACGTTAAAATTTATTCTCAATCGACAGCTTATTATCAGCGAGCTGATGCTGCATTTTCACTCCCAAAAAGATAAAGTTCTGAGGCACTTGCAGTTCCTTTCGAAATACGACCAAGAAAGTGCCAGTTTTCGGTCTCAAAACGAAATCGTAAGATATTATTTTACTATTTTATCACCATTTCACTGTGTGCATGACAATTTAAATAATCCATAAAATGTTATTTTAATACAAAGGCCCAGTACCTAAGTTCGATGCTGCACGGGATACTCGTTACCTTCGACGCCAATCTTTGTTCCAATTCCGAGGAAATAATGCAAAAGTACGCTCTTGCGTCGTTAGCCGAGGTAATACGTTTCATGGGACCAAATTACATTACTCAGTACAGATACAAAATCTTGGCCACGCTGAGGACATCGCTCAGTTTCACGAGGCCGGGGTTCCGAAGATTGGCCTGCGATGCCTGGACTGCCTTTTTAAAAAAGTATTATTATTGACGCGTCATCTGTACATCGTATTCGCAATAACATTTTTTTTTGCTACTTTGCAGCACATCTATTAAAGAATTGGGGCCTCTGTTAGCTACCATCTGTATGTCCTTGGTGCCGCTCCTCGAGACTTACCCGAAGGAAACAAACGCTATGTTTGAATACCTGTTGAACAAAAATAGAGATGTGATGAAAGAACATATTTCCGATCTATTTTTCATAAGTGACTTGAAAATATCGTCCAACCTATCGAACAAACTTGTAAATCGCATCCAGCAGACTGAGTACGTGCGCTTGAACCGTTTTTACGATCGTCGACGTTGTTGATTCACATTTATTTGATGAATTGATAACAAATTTATATCCTTTTCAGACCAGAGACCGTAGAGGAGAGTTTGCAGCTGTGGCTTAAACGCATAACGCATCAAACGGACGAAGTCAGATTAAAGGCACTGCTGTACTTACAGAAATTTCTTGCAAAGCACCGTGACGAAATAAACGATTTGATATTATCTGACATAAATGTTCATCCGTTGATCGTAGAAGTAAGTTCTTCCTTTGTATTTGCTCAAATAAATGATTCAAACAACGATAATTTTTAGTTGTTGGACGTATTAATGAATGGATGTCAAGACAAAGATGAAGCTATTTGTGTGGCCAGCGGAGACTGCATTGGTGAATTGGGTGCGATAGAACCAAGTCTTTTGCCAAGGCGAATTATTTCTCGAGGTAAATAGATATGTTTGGATATTACAAATTATTACTTACTGTTGTTGGAGCGAAAGTAATTAGATTGTATTTAATTTTTGCAGAGGATATAAAATTTATACCTGATATAAATCAGGAGTTTGCTTACAATTTGTTGCACGAATTGGTTAAAGATTATCAATCGCAAAAGAATACACAAAGTATGGATTGTTTTAACTTGGCTATACAAGTATGTTCACCTTGAATTATTGTCGTTATTTGAAATAAAAAAAGCATAAGAAGCTTAATGAGATATTTTCGTCATTTTCAAGGAAATACTAAGACTGTACGAGATATCACCAGAAGGCAGAAACGGCACATTGTGGACTCATTTGCCCTCGAAAATTCGGCACATGATTTTTCCACTACTAAAGTCTCATTATACAAATACGTCGAACAACGAGATCGAAATTCAAACACCTATTTATGGGTATGTTAAAACATTTGGTAAGCAATTTATCTTAGCAGTCAACTATTCTTATCATGATTTGGATCTGTGTAATAGATCGGAGTCGGGATCTACCTTCGAGTTGTGGGCCTTCAACTGGATACTCAGTATGCTAAAAAATTTGAAGGATAATACGATCAAAAGCGTTTTGAACGCCTGCCGGCCGGCATTCAAGCGAAGCATAAAAATCATGTCGTTTTGCATCCCGTACATCGTCGGTATGTTCGAATGTCTTGATGGTTCATACGGTTTTATTGCTCGTGTTTGTAAATTTTTTTTTTTTATTTCCCTAGCCCACGTTGTTTTGCACGGATCATTCCAAGAAGTTAGAAAATTGAGCACAGAAATGTTAGCGGTCGTTGCGACGAATGAAAAGTCACAAGTCAACCATGAGCTTTTGCGAAACAGACCTCTACGCATCCAAGTTGAAAATATATCCAGCACTACGACAGTTTCTGATGAAGCTAGACGTGTTCGCTGTTTACAAGTAATATCTCAAATGTGTCAATTACCTTTTGTTTACTTTAAATCGTTGATAAATTATTATGTACTCGTGCATTTGTATTTCAGGTGATTTTTTCTACTTTGGATTACTTGCAAAGATGGTTGAGAGAAAAACAAAAAATGCAAGACAGTAAATACGAAAAAATTCAAAGTAATATTTTGAAAAATTTATCAAATTTTTAAGTACTATGCAACACTACTTGTGGAGCTCATTTTTGTCTGATTTCAGAGTTTGTCGATGGTTTTCCTAAGCTACTGTTGGCACAAGGATGTTATCAGTCCCATGAGTATCATAGAGCGCTTATATATCTCGAACAACACATGACATCCAGTCAGAAAGGATTATCCGAAGAGGAGGAAGGAGGATTGCTGACTGTAATAAATAAAACCTTTCTTGTTGTAAACGAAAAATATTTTTCAACGATTAATCAAACTGAAAAATCATTGCAGAAAATTTATACCCGGCTCGACGAACCTGATGGTGTATCTGGCATTTTAGTCATCCAAGATCAGTGTCCAACTCTACAGCAATTAATCTTAGCTCATGAAGTTAATGGCCAGTTGCAAGTAGGTTAGATATAGATTATTTTTACGATGGATTTTCAGTTTGATTGACAATTTTTAAAATTTTCTTCACAGGATGCGGCAACTTGCTACGAAAGATTGTTGCAAAGTGCGTCCTCCAAACCACAGTACATACAGGGAATGATTAAATGCTATCTTGGATTGGATCAGCCATACACAGCTATGAATATTAAGGATGGTGTTTTGAAAAACAGGTCAATAACACTGTAAAAAATGCATGCCGATTCAATAATAACTCAATTTGTAATTTTACAGGCCAGAACTCGAAAGTCTCATTTGCGATACCGAGCCGTTTTGGCAATTGGCACATTTTGGGAAGATTCAAAACAACTCGAGAAACGATATAAAAACAAATCTGCTCGAGAATTTAAAAAATCACGTCAAGCCCGATTTTTTTGCGATAAAAAAACGCTTAGTGTCTTTGCTGACTACGTCGTCTCGGCCTGGCGCTTACGAGCAAAGTTATTCCTATATTATGAAGTAAATTTATACGTGAAATTACGTATTTTTTTTTTATTCGTATGAAATGTAAAAAAATGTATTCCTTATTTTCAGACTTCACATAGTCAACGAGTTCGAAAAGGCATGCTGCAGAATGCTCGACGACTTGCACAATTTACCTAAAATAGTCGAGGAATGGGAGAAACGCGATAAATTGATAAACGCCTCGAGAGGAGCGGAATTCGTTTTAGGTATGCGCCGAGCCATACTGGATTTGGCAGTGCAGCTGCAGTCGAACATTGACGGTAATAAAACTGTCATCACCGGAGACATTGGAAAACTGTGGCTAAAAAGTGCTAAAATTGCGAGAAAGTATGACCCAGTAATTTCTTTTTTCTAATTTTAAAAGTTAAAACCATATCCGTACCTGACCCTATGTTTTTTTTTAGGGCTGGAATGTATCAGCAAGCCTACATGTACATTTTATCGGCAACCGACTTTTGTCCACCTCAAAATCTTTGCATCGAGCAGGCTCAGTTGTACTGGCAAAAAGGTTCTCACGAGGATGCTTTGATTACATTGAAGCGCTGCTTGACGACGTTTTTCAAACCCGTAGCAGAGTATAAAAATCAGCCTCCCCAAGCTTTTACTATTGAGAGAAAGCAATGTGCTAAAGTATGTGCAGGATAAGCATTCAAAAGTTACAATACGTTTTTTAAAACAAAAATTATCAAATTGGCAGGCAAAATTATTATGGGCAAAATACAACGATGAAACCTTGAATGTCGATGCAAATGGCAATATGACGAATTACAAAGAAGCTCATGAAGTTTGGAGAGGATGGGAGAAGAGTTGCCTGGCCATTGCCCGTTATTACGAATCTGTGATAGACAGAATGACTGAAGATGAGCGATTTTTGTCGGGTGGACGGTCAGTAACATGCGATTAAATTTTTGAAAACACCTATAGCTCAAACTACTACAGAAACTTTTTTTTTTTATAAATTAAACAATTCAGGGACATACAAACGCATATACTCAATTATTATGGAAAATCACTGCTGTGCGGTTGTAAATACATCCACCAGTCGTTGCCTAGAATGTTGACTATTTGGTTGAACTATGCATCACGAACCAGAAACTTAAACGTGAGCTCTGATAATTCGATCATGAAGACGTTATCACAGATGACAAAAATTGTAGGTAAGTAAATTATAAAAACTTGGCCAAATGTTTTCAGTATCTTCTCAATATTTTACCTCCTTTTGTAAGTTACCGATGATTTAAGACATGAAATATTTATTTTTTAGACGTTTATATAGAAAGAATCCCAACTTTTATATGGTTGTCGGCATTCAGTCAATTAGTATCTCGAATTTGCCACCCCAATCGAGAAGTTCAAAAGACACTTTTTACGGTAATTGTGAAATTGATCGAACAATATCCACAGCATTGCTTGTGGATGATGGCTTCAGTATTTAACGTGAGTTATACTTTGATTAACTTATCTTCCTGAATTAATATTTAAAAAAAAATTATTGGCAAACTTTTGCTTCACTTAGTCGGCATATCAAGCTCGTCAAAAGTGCTGCAAGGAAATACTTAATCGTGAAGCACTTAAGACATCAGAGATGGTAAAGCTCATACAATGCTTTAACAAGTTCTGGGAGAGACTCATCGAATTGTCCAACAAACACATACCAGAGGTAGAGTTGAATTCTTCTTCACTTTCATAATCTTGTTGTAACTTATATCGTAATTTCAATGTATACAGTCGGTGCAAACGACAAGTGTCGCTGTCCTTTCGAAGTCTTTGCCTAAATTGTTAGCAGATCCTGAGTTTGGGCCAATAATGATACCAACTTCAAGGTTCAGACAACTTCATCTGCCCATGAAGGGTGTCACAATGGAACATCACAATCCTTTTACGCCGTAACAAACTTTTACTTTAATTGAAAAATTTATTCCAACAGAATCACCTTAATTAATAATATGAATTTGCAGAAATTGGGTGAGAATAGCTGGTATCGAAAGTGAGGTAACTGTAATGCCATCACTCCAGCGTCCACGAAGAATAACGTTACGAGGCTCTGATGGACGATTATACTTGTTTATGTGTAAACCAAAGGATGATTTGCGAAGAGATTTCCGATTGATGGAGTTCAATGATATCGTCAATAAGTATCTACAAAAGGATCCAGAATCTCGAAGAAGAAGACTGTACATTCGAACATACGTAAATATTTTTGTATCTGTATTACTGAATTGTTTTATGAATTTAAAATCATTGTATTACATTCTTATAGAGCGTGGTACCGTTAAATGAAGAGTGCGGTTTGATAGAGTGGGTGTCGAATTTGGTTGGATTTAGAAATATTCTTTTGGGAATATATAAAGAAATGAATATGCTGACCAATGCCAGAGAATTAAAAACATTGTCATGTTGTAAGAAAATTACTTATGTACTGATAAATTAAAAAAATTCTAATATACAAAATTTAAAATCTCAATTGTTCAGCACTAAGGGATTCATTAGAAAAAAAGAGACAGGTGTTTTTGGAAAAACTTGTACCACGTCATCCTCCCGTTCTGGGCGATTGGTTTCACTATGCGTTTCCCGACCCATATGGATGGTGAGTGTAACTACTATGTATGGTATTTTACAATTAATCACGTGTTAACTACATTTCAAAATACTACAGGTATGAAGCTCGCACAGCCTACATCCGAACCGCAGCTGTCATGTCAATGGTTGGCTACATATTAGGCTTAGGAGATCGTCACGGTGAAAACATATTGATTGATTCTAAAGTTGGCGATTGCGTTCATGTGGATTTCAACTGTCTATTTAATAGGGTAATCGCGAATAAAAATTGTGCAACAGGATATTGAAATTACTTAAAACATGTGTGCAACTCATTACAAATCGTATCCTTAGGGTGAAAATCTGGAGTGGCCTGAACGAGTGCCATTTCGTTTAACTCACAATATGGTTGAAGCTATGGGACCATTGAAGTATGAAGGCCCTTTTAGACAATCTTGTCGAACGACAATGAAAGTTTTAAGAGAGCAAGCTAGTACGCTCATCAGTGTGCTGAAACCTTTTGTATATGATCCGCTAGTGTCTTGGAACAGAAATCAAGTCAGTGAAGCGGGTGAAAAAACAAATGAAAAGGTAATTGAGTGTGAAAATCCTTGAAAAAATATCTTTTGAAAATTTACTGATGTAAATCGTATTGTTTTAGGCTGTTGAACACATTAAAAGTATAGAAGAGCGATTAAAAGGCATGGTGGTAAGTCGAGGGAAGAGACAATCTGTGAATCTATATCTAAGTGTGGAAGGTCAAGTCAATCATTTGATTCTCGATGCCATCAATGTCGACAATTTGTGCCAGATGTATGTGGGTTGGGGACCTTTTATGTAAAATAAGTTTTATTCCAGTATTACGTAATGTACTTCATAGCCAACTATTTTTTGTACTAAAAGATTTTAATATCACGATAGGCGATAAAATACACAATTGTATCAAAAAAAAACTCGTAAAATTTAAGCTATTATAATATTTCAACTTGAGTTTTCAAAATAAAATTTTTATTTTTACCGTAAAATAATCACACGCTTAAGAATACCATTTAATGTCAGTCGCAAACATAATGTCTCACGTCATACTTCCATTACATCAATAGAAAATTCAGACCGCAGTATTAAATCGTATAAATTCACGGACACTTTCGATCTACTTGACTCTTTCCACTATCTTCGTATTCTTGACTTGATATCCACATCTGTTGGAAAGTTCCAATGGACGCCAGTATAGATCCGCCAATCCAGGCACCAAATCTACGCTCAGTGCTACCGTTGGCACTTATAAGTTTCAATCTTAAACTAGTTGGTATCCTCATGGACAAATCTCTGTTGAGACGTTCGGGAAATCCCTGAAAAATAAGAATTATTATACCTCAAAGAAACCACATAATCATACTTAATATATTTAAAGTCTTAGTCTTGATATTACGTAATTACCTGAATAAAGGAATTTCCGCCTGTGACGACGACGCTACCGTAAAGAGCTGGTCGCACATCAACATCACACATCCCAACACTCGTCGTCACTATATGACCAACTCCTAACATTGTGTTACCTACACCTCCTCCTCGCATTTGCACCATGCTGGGATCGAACAAAGCTTCGGGAATACGGAATCTTTCACAGCCGAAATCTTGACGATAGCCAGTTGGAAATTCATAGGGAACTGCTGGTATCGTTGCAACTATTTTCTCGTCATAGGGCGTTTCCGAAATCTGAAGAGTCGTTGCTTGAAAATCCTGAACGAGTTTTTTCACCATATAGTTGTGCCATGATTTTGTGACTTCTGGTAAATTTTTCTTCTTCACCCATCTTGGTTTGTCGTGGTCTTTCACAACTTCTTTGCTTCCGATCATGTATGCAGGGGAAAGATCAATATCATTTTCCTGTTGATTAAAAAATTCATTTTAGAAATGATGACAAAATAATGTTTTGTACGTTATTGTCATAATTTAGGAATAGTACTCACTTGTAAAAACTGTCTACATTGCATTGAAATATAATCTCCGCCAAGGGGGGATTTCACAATAGCCTGTGTCAAAACAAAACCATCTTGGACAGGTATGGCAGAAGTATGTGTTGCCCCACTGTCAACGACGATTCCAGTTGCACGTCCATTGGCAAAAGCTGCAAGCACAGCGTTTTTTACAAGAAAGTATGCCGGTACGTTGTACTTTTCGAACATCAACTCTGTCAGTTTTTCCCTCTTGCTTCTAATGTTCCACGGGGACTCTGAGAATAATACTGGATGATACTCGGCGTCAGACTGAATGATCTTTGCATAAGTGTAATCTAAAACCTGTAAAACAACAGCATCAGTAATAGTGTCAGTTTAAATAAACAGCATAAAACTTTACCTTCTCAAAATGATCCCAATCCTCGATCATGCCATCCTTCATGAAGTTAGCCACCTCCATGTTCTTGCGCGGCACATGCAGGATCGTAGTATCAATGTAGTACTTGGGAGTGCTCTGGGTGATATTGTTGTCCGGCTTTTTGTCGTCCACGTCCATGGGCTCGATTTTGGCAGCAGTGCCGTCAGCATCTTCAGCTATTCCCACGACCGACGGAATCTCGGACTTGGGTGTATCCTCCTGGGCGTAGCCTACTCGCAGCGAGTGATGACCCAAATCGAAGACCAGGGCACCGATTTCGTCCCCACCGTACAGCATGCTCGTCATGGCTGGTGGTCAAATTGATCTGAAAGAAAGGGTGTTGGAATTATGTGATTCGTACTTGTTTTGTATATTTATCAATTATCAATTTTTAGAGACATACCAAACTGGACTCGAGTACAAAGTTGAAGAATCGCAGCTGTGACGGTAAAGACAACACTGATTATTAAGCAACAAGAACATCAGCATCACCACATAGAACGCCGATTACGCGATTACCATAACCTTCAGTTCTTCATTATGTACACAAAAACAAGAAAATGTATATATAACTTCTACACACCGGCAATACGCCATATATATAATTGCCGTGTACGAATTTCGATATTTCGATCAGTCGATCTAAGATCGATTGTACTAAAGGGATCGATTTTTTGATCGATCCATAACATGGGATCGATTCAAGTTTCTTTTGAATCCAGCTTATTATTCCTTACTCCTGAGTTTCTGAGTATAATCTTTTTTTTGTCTCATATATATAGAATTAATTTTGTTTCATGTAATTGGGTTTTGCCCGTATACTTTCAATAAATAAATAAATAAATAAATAAATAGTCTTTAAGGAATCCTTAGAGATTATACTTATGCTCAAGTTTGAATCAGACCGATAAACCGATACACGTGAATTACGAGGGCTGCACACTAATGTATCCAGTATTGAACAACATTGGAATATGATACTTATTCATTAGTAAAAAAATTTCCATACTTAAAAGTAATTTTCGTCAATTAATATATTAATAAATGAATCAAACATTGTTATTTCTAATACTTTGTTATTGCATGAAAAATTACCACTCACTTATGGGGGTTAATAATTGATTATTATACCTTTCTGATGCTAAATATTATGAGCAGGAATACATAGTAGTTGAATTTTTTTATTCAGTCTGTTGGAGTCTTTCACTATTCCTCGACATGTGAAATTATTCTGAATCTACGAATCGGATTATTTTAGATTCAGATCCATTGAGATTTTTTTGATGCCCAATTTCATGGAACAGAGTGCTATTTGATTTCAGCATTCAAGCACTTCCTACTTTTTTATGCTTTAGTTCGTATTCACTAACAAAATACACATTAAGAAATCAAGTACTTCTGTAAAGTTACTATAGTATGAATCTCTGTATCTTACAAGAAACATACAAATATAATATCGTGCACATAAATTATTAATGGAAAAAGATTTTGATTTTAGGAATATTTCCTTAATTCAGTTGCTTAAAGATTTTAGGACGGTGAAACCTGACCATGCTTTTTTCATCACCTAAACAAATTATAAAAAAGTAAATTACAATAAAATTTTAATCATGCATGCTTTTATTTATCAATTACCTCGGCAAAAGTAGATGAGGAAAGGACATATATTTTTGCAGTGAGTTTGCATTGCTTGGAGGAGCGTATCATCATGATGATTAATAATTTTTTTACTTTCATCGGTGAATTGTACCACTTTAAATTGTATCTATAATAAAACTTTTGTCGTCAATAATGTAAAATTGAACAATATAAGAAATAAAATTTAGTATTGAGCTAGATTGGTTTCGACTGCTAACAGAAAAGGATGCGTGATAATAATAGTAATTTTAATTGAAATCTTACTTAAAATTGTACTGCTTTTGTAATTTTTACTTTACGCATCGTTTTAAATAAGATTATAATTTTTACCCGAATTGTACAACAAATATAATTAAATATTTTTTTTTAAAACAATTGAACAAATAATTAGAACTTATTACTGAAATTGATATACGTGATATAACTATCTTGTAGCTAAAATATTATAGAAAGCTCTTTAATTATCTATGGAGTATAAATATTGATAAAATCAAATTTTAATTTGTTTACTTCAAAAACAGCAAAAACCGTTTTAAAGCATTAAAAATTGTTATAACATCCTTGATGGGGTATACAACGTCAAATCTTTTTGTGAACCTATATAAGGATATAAAAAGAAACATTTCGAGCTCTAGATCATTCAAATCATTTGGAGGGCTTCTGAGATATGACTGATTCAAGAAAAAAAAATTGTAGATTTTCTTCAATAAAAAAAAACGGTTTAACGTAAAAAATGTTTTAAATTTAAAATTCAGGTGTATTAATACTTTATGAGATATAACGATTTTTTATGCCCAAAAAGCGGTTTTTTGTTACTTTTAGGGTGAAAAATTCAAAATCGATTGCTTTGATAGTTGTAACAACCTTCATAAGGTATTGAACTTGAATTTTTTTTGGAATTAATACAAGCATAAAAAAAAAATATTTCAAGCTTTGAATCATCGAAATCACTCGAAAGGTTTCTAAGATATGAGTGGTTTTCCACAAAAATCTCAGTATTTCTTTAATAAAAACTAAACAAAATATTTCATCAAAATAATTCAAAATTTAAAATAGAGCTATTTTAAAGCTCTATCAGACGTTACTACTTAGAAATTGAAATTAAATTTTTTTCACCCTTAAAGAAGAAAAATCTGTTTTTTGACCCTAAAAATCGTTGTTAAAACCTTCTATGAGGTATAAAACTTCAATTATTTTTCGAGCCACCATAAGGATGAGAAACAAAAACTTTGAGCCCAGAATCATTGAAATCTACCTTGGGTTCCTGAGATATGACTGATTACACACACACACACACACACACACACACACACACACACAGGCAGACTTTTTCTAAAAATGATATTTTTTCATTTTAAACTCTATAAGTATAAAACATTTTTAACATATTTCTAGAAAAAAATCTTTTTTATCGATACAAAGCTTCCTCATAGAGGAAGCATAATTACAGATTCATGTTTTTTATTTAAATCGCGATTGATATTTATTTATTATTGTCAGTAAATTCAGCCCAAACCGAAGGAGAGGGTGTCAGTCATGCAAGCTGTGCGGAATAATTAACTTTTTTCAGACCAGCAGAAGGTGTAAATTTGTAAGTATATATACACATTGTATACTATACACTATCGGATACACATATATCCGAGGTTCTGGTATCACAATGTTTTTATCATATCAAAATACGTAATATATATAAGATGGTGTGTGTAGAATTACATGTGATCCACTATAATTTCACTGTGATCCATGAGTGATTGGCCCTGAATACAGTAGTACAAAAGGTGCATCGCTTGACCCACTGCGGCCATTCCAAATTTTATTATTTCAGAAAAATCTTTTTTTAACACTGCCTAAAAATATATACGAATCGTCTGATGTATTCACACAGATATATTTCTCAATAATGAATTTATTAAAATATACCGTGACTCCGGTGAAACTCATCAAAATAAGATTGCAGCACAAAATAAAAAAAAAGGAATCGCTGTTTGCTTCATTAATTTTTTCACAGAATCTAAAATGAAAAAAAGCCTCACAAATAATTATTAACTAATATATAACGAAACATCACTTTATGAAACAAAAAAAAGTATTGTTAGAGCAAATTAAAATTGTATAAATTATACGTAACTCAATAATTTCTTTATGTTTGAAGATACAGTGTGCTAATTTATTGGCGTCAATTTCTGCAAATTCTTGATTACGATTGATCATCACGTCTTCAGTACTGTATAATCGATACCTTTAACAAAAACAAATGGCAGTCATGTAAAGTATACCACTCTTTGGGAGAAAATCATTATATTTAATTTCTTACGTGAATTGCTTACTAACATACTTACCCGAGAATAGCAAACATTCCACAGTTATGTTGGACACAAGTTACGAAAAAAGTATCAATGGCTAACACAATCACAATTGCAAACATAGTTGACACGGTAAAATGTAGCAAAATAAGGAAATAATATTTTTCTCCATCAATGTAGTAGATAACCAACGGCTGGGGCTCTCTTGGCCGTGATTCATTCAGTGGATTGATTATATCCATGACGTAAGGTACAAATGGCATGAATATGTACATTACACTGGAAACTACTATAACATCTGCGATTGTGCATTGAAAAAAAATCAGGTATTATTATTCTGGTCATAAAGACGTAGAAAATATCCATTAATGAATAAAAACAGTTGAAAAATACACTTACAACAGTATGTTGCATTAATTAATTTGCCGTATAAGGAGTATTTGGATAAAATTTTTATTTCATCTTTATCTTTTAAATTGTCCCAGTCCTTTTTTATTCTATTCAAGATGATCGTATTCTTTAAATAAATAGTAAATGAACGTATTAAAAAAAATGCATTATGTAGTTGTAGAGCTACCAAATAAAAATGTATGGTCCACTACTTTATTTTTGTTAAAAAGACAATTGACATATTTTATCATGACCATGGTACTTTCAATAAATAGAGAAAACGTTTCTGTAAAAATATTATCGTCACTGTGCACATCGATTAATTTCGCTACCTAAAATTTTTTAGATGACCAAGATTTTATCTTTGATAATGATTATGTATAGTTAAATTGTTACGTACTTGAGGGAGAAAATAGGTAGCATAAAAATAAAAAGAAACAACAGTAAAAATTTTAGCTGAATTTTTCGCCTGATATGGCCACTGTCCAATTAAGTACATCATTTGCTTGACCAATTTGTAATACTCTCGAATGTTATAACTCTCTTCTGACATTTTGAGGGAATAAAGACCAAAAAAGTACTGGTTCATGTCACAAAGTTGTCGGCGAATGTACCTTACAGTCTCTCTCTAAATGCAATAATTGCGTATTTAAATCGATTGTATATGCATAGACCTTTTTGCCTTGAACTGCCACTGTCTTTTAGTACATAACATGTAGTTTCATTATTTTGTATATTTAAATGGGCTATACTTAATCCGAACCAACAGAATTTAATTTAAGTTCGAAAAAAAATATGCATTGAGGAAATTCGTGTAGTCTTAAATGAAATAAATCTTATTTATTCATTCATTTACGGGCCATAGCAGGGGCGACGGAGCACCTGGGGATCGAATGAAAAGTGCACACGCACGATTCAGGGTATTTAAAAAAAAGTGCGTACAATGTTCGAGTCCAAAAATGTTTTTCAAAGTAGCAGAAACAATATTGAATGTTCGGTAAAAATTATTCTGAACTGAGTGGGATTTGAATTGAAATAATAAACGAGTTAATATTTAATTTCGGGAATTTTTAGCAATAATCTTAGTTCCATGGACTAAATAAAAAAAAATTTCCAAGCGCTACAATACTTTGATCTTATGCATTACACTCGTTTCTGCAACATATTTTGGGCAAACAATTAAGAAGATTGTATTATTTACCGTTACAATTTACAAGCGTATCGATCTCTCGGTCAATTCTCGACAACCACTCCAATTCCCTGTATAAGTAAGTACCGCGTTTCACGTTCGATCAACACAAGGCTGCGTACACAAGTACGCACTTAAAAACGTGAAAATGACACATAATGCCCTGCAAGCATTTTGTACGCAGAAATAAAGTAAGATTATCTTACCCCTGCCGAACTTGAACGGCCTTTACGTGCTATTAGAGTGCAATGAAGGTCGGTAGAAGTCGTATTACGACGATCTGTCCGTAATTCCGTAATGACTTTGACAACAAGGCTGTAATTCAAGCAGGTATGTATTACGGGACACTGGAAATGGACACAAAAGCTGCGGTATTCTAATTGAGATAGTTGGTGCGGTACGATTTGCTAGATATTTAACAATTTTTACAGATGTGATTGATAATTCACGTAACTCAACCCTGCAAGACTTTCAAACTACAGATATCACAAGAAACATTTTAATATTCCGATGAAATTCATAAAGTTGAGGACAACTTCATCGCTATATAGATCAATTTACTAAAGGCGTCACATGCCGTATAAAAATAAGGATATTTTAAAAACGACACGGCCGAATGATGTAAAATTTTAATATGTTATTCTTAAAGGTATCGGAAATAACGTTGTTTCTTTTTAAAAAAATCTTTTTTATTAAAAATTTATCGTGACGCATGTTTTTTATGCGGTTCGCCTCTAATTAACTCGACTATGATTTTAAGTTTCATATCTTTAAAAAGCGGCACGGATGGTATTTGCAAAATTTTAACCAATAATGCATGATGGCAATACCTGCACAAAGTGATACCCAAAGTTTGGGACACTTCTGTCGAAAGGCGATTTTTGGACCAAAATATACGCGTGTGAACGTAGAAAAAATGAAAAAAAAATCGTCATAAATCATACGCTTGGTTTTCAACGCTCGTACGCAACTAAAACGTAAAATCAATAAGTATATCTCTTCCTGCGTCGGAAAAAAATCCAACCACGCAACGGGCCCCCCCCACCCCGACC
>JAPYYV010004224.1:0-17423 GCA_030522625.1 Copidosoma aretas
ATCATCACCACCATTATCATTATAATCACCACCATCACCATCATTATCATCATAATCATTATAATCACCATAATCATCATCATAATCATAATTTTTATCATTACTATCATTATTATGATCATCATTATCATTATTTTATCACCTTTATCGTAATCATCATCATAATAATCATCATTATCATCGTCATCATCAATATTATCATTGTTATCACCTTTATCTCCAACATTACCATCTCAGTGATCATTACCATTATTCTCGGCCTTATTATCGTTAATATAATCATCAGCATCATTACTTTATGCTTCGTGACTTTAATCTTCAGTTTTATAATAGTTTATATCTTAGTACAAATTTGTATTGTTGTCTTATTTATACATGTTGGTAAAAAACAATTTATTATTTATAAGAGATAAAATTGTAATAGATTAATCGCAATTTATATTTATTTTGATTTTTTTATCTATTTTTGAGCACTGTTTGTAATGTATTAATAACGAGTTTTTTTTGTTTGCTTAAAAAATGAGTTATTTGCCAATGTTTACTTCCAAAATCTGTTTTTGTACCAACGAGTGAAAAGTACTTCTTGAACCTTAGTTTATTCTCTTATTGACTTTAGTGACTTTTTTTAAGATCATTTGAGGAGGTAATTAAGTCCATTGAATTTAAAATCGAACAAAAAATCTGGAAGATAAATATCTTTGATTATGTATTTGCTTACTTAAAAGTAAACAATGTTTAGAATTTTTGTAAAATAAAAAGTGTTAATGGCTAAGTTGTTTGATGCCGTAGCAAGCAAGAGGCTATCGAGGGGTGTATAGATATTTTGAAAAATTTTCTACTTATTTTTATAATTATTATTTTTCTCAACCTTGTCTTTACTGCAAAAAGTTTAAACTGCTTGAAAAACGTGTGAATTATTTATTTAAAGGAAAATAAAAATTCGATACTATCATCTGTACATGCACAATAGACGACAGATCTGTTACATATTACTTTTTCTCAATTTACCTAAATTTTAAGTCGTCAACATACGATTTTTATGATTCCAATAGATTTAGCGAACAATGACTCATTAATCCATATTTTATTCGCATAAATTTAGCAGCCAACTTTTTCGCATGAATGATTCCATGTCCAGTTCCTTAAAGCATAGTGTTCGGAAGAAAGTTTTAAGAACTTGATTAACTTAAGAATAAATTCGTCAACTGTGCTAGTTTTTTTTAATGTATAGTCTAGGACTAATAAATGATGATATCGTTAATTCTCGGACCATTTTAGCCGGTAGATGAATAAACGGTAAATCCGCCTCCATATCAATAAAATACCCTCATTTCGTCTTACAATAATTTTCACTGGAGCATATGGATGAATGACTATTATAATATTACTTATGCGAGAAGGGCGGGGTAAGCACCGTCAAGATTCGTTATTTATTAGACTAAGCATAGACAATACCCCTTAAAGTCTTATATTGGACTTATCTATCTTGTATAATCTTACTTTAAAGTCGTCTTCTAGAAATAGTTGATTGGCACACAGAAATTGCATTTTAAAATTTACATTGAAAATCTATGCACACTTCCGAAAATTATATATATCAAGTAAAACTTTCTTGGGGTTGTGGACACCTAGAGAAAATTATGTAAAAGTGTAGAATACGATAGCATCGTCAGGCATCAATAGCTTAATCATATATTTTATAGGATAGTTATGATGTGGCGATATATAGCTAGTGAGAACTTACTTTTCTGCTATTAGACAGCTTTTAAATAGGAGGGATGAGCGGACCTGCTTTGCGGGGTTAAGGAAAGTAGCACTGTGCAGTACACATTACAGCTGCACAGCAAGTAGGAGTAGCACAGTGCTAGAGGTATATTCATGCGCATACTATATATGCATAGGGCACTCCACGTCAAACAGTATGGTCAAAAAAATTAATGGTCGACAATTATTTCAATCGATAATAATTTGTTAGACTACGACATGCGTAAAACAACTATTGGAATTCTTGATACTAGGCCAATTTTCCGGATTTTCTGGTAAAAAGACGAGAAATAAAATTACATATAACCAGCATATAATGTTGTATATTTGTAGATACTCAATCGATTTAGAATAATTAAAAAAATGTTTAAGCTGATTTAACGCCTAAGTTTGTAGTCCTACATTCATACAAAAATTAGTATTTGCCTGCCCGTTATTTTTCTATTTTCTTTAAAAGAACGCTTTCTGGTGCCCTTCCAATATATTATAGTTTGTTATGGACAAAGTTTAAATTTAAGCGCTCGATGGCAATATTTGTAAACATAACCGTATTTAAACATTTTTCTTATGCGCATTGGAAATGTAGCTACCAAAATGTAACTTTATAAATACTAAAGGGCACTGGTCCAAAATCCTTTGTTAAACTTTAAATATTAAACATCGTTGGTCAAATGTAGCGAGCAATATTTAAATATTTATCGAATTTTGCGTTTAAAAACCTATTTTTGTATGCAACAGAAAATTCTGAGAGAAAAATGTCTAATCATTTTTTAATTAAATAAACATTCTCGCAGCATGAATTAAATTAACCTTTTAAAATTGTAATTTTACGTCCGATCTTAAGTCTAACTAGTTTCTTACGCCAAGAATACGCATTGTATCCAAAAAAAATACGAGTAATTTACTTCTCAAAATTTAATGTTGTTACCAAAAAGAGTTTCTTTAAAGAAAAAGTAGTAAAATTTTCAAACAAGGTCTCCTGTATTGGATCCGGCATCTTAAATATTTGAATTTTAACGAAGGATTTTGAACTAGCTCCATTAGGTTTCTCTAAAATTATGTTTTTTGAAAATAACGTTATCAACGCGTGAAAGAAAAATGGTTAAAAACGGTTATTTTTACACATAGCACTATTCAGCATGAACACTTAAATTTTGCTAGTTAAAAACTAGAATACTTCGGGAAGACCAAAAAATATCTTTCATTGATGAAAAAGATTGTTAAAAAAACGGGCAAGCTTATAAAAATAGATAATTTAAGCTTACTACCTCAAATTAAAAAGATAAGTCGGCTTTATGTTTGAAAAACATATATTTAAATGATTCAGCGTCAATAAATACCCAAAATCACGTACTAATAATTGAGGGTTTTTTATTGCCTATTCACCAGAAAATCCAACAAAATGGCCTCGGATCAAAAATTTCAATTTTTGTATCATTACTGATGCAATCTCCGTGACTCAAGAAAAATTAAATGTTTGGAAAAATGAAGTCTCACCAAGTACTTACAATTCTAATAATTTTCAGCCAAAATATTTCTTCGACCGTAGAATTTTTCGTGGAATCCCCCATATAAATATACACGCATGCTGTAACTGTAAACAAATGCGTATGTGTATAAGACTGTACTATTGTATATACTATGAGTGTTGGGTGTGAGAAGATGGAGGGTTGGTATTTACTATGTATTGTCGAGATGTATGACCGCTCTAAGGACGGTCATGAAATTATTTATAAAGTCATCTCCTTCTACAAACCAACGATTATAACAGCATGTCACCCATTACTTATGGAATGTTTAAATTTCTTACAATTCCGACAAAATACGCATCACAAGTTGTTGCTGACAAAAGTAAAACAAATTTGAGTAATATCATATCAGCACTAACTAACCTGATTCAGCCAGAAACCGTTGCAGAAGTCTGAAAAGATGAGCTGCTATGTGACATTTCACTTAATGTAATGAAACAGGCCATAAACCCACAAGTAATAATAAAATTATTGCACAAAAAAAAACTTTTCTGGATAAAGACATTGATTATTTAAGCATTCCCAATTCAGACAACACACAATAGTATGGAAGCGCAAACTACAAGACAGCATCTAACTCTTTTTTAAATCATGTACTTCAGCTTATAACCAATTTAATCTCATTAATACCAACAAAAACTCTCTTGTCAAAAATATGAAGCTGAACTTCAAATCCAAGGAAGATAACAAGCTTCTCAGAAAAACAATCAGGTTTCTCTCCAAGGGCCTCATCAAGGGCCTAATCAAGGGACAAACAATTTTTAATAATACTGCCTAAAGAATCAACAACAATACCTTAAGATAATTTTACTTTACATTTTCATTCGAATACCGATCGTGGTCATACAATTTTTTTAAATGAAACAACCTTGATCATACATACTTGATAAAGGTGCCAGAGCCTCCGTCATGAAATACTTAGCCATTCCAATCGAATTCCCCGTTTTCAACGAATCTTTTACGGATAAAAGGTATCATTGACGACCAAATTAGGACTTAAGGCTATACTATACTCAGATTCTATGAATGTCATCATGAATTTCACATAATTCCTGAAAATTTTCCCATTCTGGGCTACGGGCTGATAAAAAATGAAGTATTCTGCACATCGTAAGAGAAAATGAAATAATAAAAAAAAACAACGAAGCAATCGTGGCATTGCCGAGAGAAGCTATGCTTATAAAGAGAAAGAACAAATTATCATCTATTCAAAACATAGTAACATGACATCAGCTTGGTTGACGCATATCTCGCAAATCATGAGTGCACGAATCAAATGTCCATAAGAATCCATAATAAATTAAGGAAGTTGATCAAAGAGCAGGACTATGTAATTATTAAAAAATTATTTAAAAAATTGTTTAATACTTCTTTACCAATACTTTACCAATACTTCACTACTTAAAGTTACGGTCGTACAAAGGATGATTAAATAACACATACATAAGTGTCATTGGTAGACTAAACAACTTATCGAATGAAAGATGAGAACCTAATAAGGTCGAGAATTCCTACCAGTTTATACTTTATCTTGAATTAAGGGAGTTCTATCCCTCGCTATAGTACGTGCTGTGCATGTGCTGTGCATGCGACTGTTTGATGTGTCATCTGTTCTTCTCACGCTCAAGCGACCCCGTGATTTAAAAATTGATTCGTAGAACTCCCTGTAGAACTCTTTAGTAGAACTCCCTTTAAACAGTATCACAAGAATGAGTAATAATGATTCCAACATAGCAGAAAACGTTTCTAAAATGTTTAATTTAAAACCTAAAAAGGATTTTCCCGAGAGCTAAGAGCCAGCCAATTTTTTTCTCTGAATTATATTTTTTGTCATTATTTATGAATTCAGGTATTGCTAAAAAAATGGAAATAGTTTATTTTTCCCCAAATTTCCACTAAATTTCATAACGTTTCGGAAACACTCCGGAATTGTTTCTGAAACGTATCATATAACTTATGCTAAGCTCAGCAACGGATATTATACGGTTTTAAGGACGTTTCAGAGATGTCACAGAGCTATTGGGTGGAATGTTTGTAAATTTTAATTATATTCAACGTTTTAAAAACATTTTAAAAACGTACTGTGCTATCTGGGTTGTGTGATACTGATAAATTCTCGTTGTACTGTTCGAATCAAAGAGAATGTAATACTGATTGGAATTGTTGACTTTATATTTTGATTATTAGATTAGATACATTTTTATTCTTAAATGTAACTTATCTATGCATAATTTATTCATCTTTTGCACAACTGTAATATGAAAATGGTATCCCTCATGATGACAACATGAGATTGTTGAAGTATTGGACACTTTTTCAAAATATTTTGTTAATATATGAAAAGTCCTGGTCTTTGACATAGTTTCTCAATTATCATCGCAAAAGTATCACTGTCTTTAAAGAAATTGTTTTGCATATAATTTTTTATTAGTTTTGTAAGAGAAATACTGTTTTTGTAATACATATAGCAAAGACACATTCAAGTACAGAAGTAACGACATTTTTCAAAATGATAATATTGTATTGACTAACTACTTTATTAGCGTAGGCTCAGGAAGCCCATAAAATTGTTATTTTTGGTTTATTCAGCTTTCCCCTCGAAATACAGCGTGTTCATTTTAATCAAAGGGTATATCGTCATAAAAACATGTCAAAATAGTCCGTGCATGTATATATAAATATTTTTGATATGCTGTAATATTTTTCGATATTTTAAATCACCATTTTATCATAATATATCCAAAATATGGAAGTTAAAAGTTATGTTAGTGCTCCTCCATATTTATGTGTGCTATGGAAAACCCCTAAAAATTGTTATTTTTAGTCTATCTTGCTTTTTCTTTGAGATAATCCGTTTTTTCTGTTTTAAAGTTTATGTTGCTACAAAATCATTTTTAACTGAATTGGGCACATCTGCACTTCTTTTTTGCGCTGGCAAAATTTTTTCGAAATTTTTGTATTTGATTCCATGAAGATGAAGTCCAAAATCTACGTTGTGCTAGTCTTTGTACGAGCATTGTAACATATCTGTACTATGAAACCACAGCCAGCAACGTTAAATGAGTGTATATTGCGACTCAAACAGCCCGCACCAACCAAACTTTTCGTTCCACTCGCTGGATTGCTAGGCCTGCAAGTAGCTTTCCCGCAAGTGTACAAAAAACTTTTACTGTATAAGATTGAAATATAGCACTGCGTTACGCGAGATAGAATTTATTACTTGACCCTTTTAACATGGGTTCTCTCATGTCAGAAGGTCCTGTATTGAATTCCTGCTGAAATCGCACTGGCCGGAATTTAATCCCCGACCCCTCCAACATGGGCTTGGTCATGTCAGGAGGTCCTACATTAGATTCCTGTCATAATTACGCTGGCCGAAATTTAATTCACAACCTCTCCAACACGAGCTCTCTCATTTCGGTAGGTCGGGTATTAATTTTCGGCCAGCGATACGGTTTTTCTTCGTCAACCCCTAGCGCCGAAGCCAAGGCATACCATAAGAAGCATCGTTTCAAAAATGACTGACGCATTTGCAGTTACTTTATTCCCCTTGGAATTAGAGCAAAAAATTGGTCTTATATCAAATTGTAGCATCACACTATTCCCTCAAACACAAGAATTTTGTATTACCTTTACAATTAAGTATCTTTAAATTACAGATTCTATGTAATTAGCTACAACACTGCACCTGACAGTGATTCATTCGCACTATTTAAAGCTGGCACAATACTAAATTGGGAGTCAGTACTATCGAAATCCGTAATACACCTTATAACTACAAGAAAGCCGAAATCAGAGAAATAGTATATAGCTTATAATGGAAAACAAGTGAACGCCATAATTGTGAACCACACAAGGCTGAATGGAGTGAGACAAATGCTGTCGACCTTCCCTATATCAACAAATTCACCAGTTCTTAAACAATCAAAATGAAAATATTGCCTTAAGAAAGTCATAAAAACTAACCAGAAATTTAAAACGACTTATACTGCTCACTTACGTCAGAACTCTAATACGAAAATCAATTACTCGAAAATCTTAGAACTCAGAAAAGTTATCAGCTAACGAGAGCAGTTAGGAAGGTCACTTGTAACATTAATCCTTTGAAGAAAACTTTTAAAACTTCCAATATCGTTGAGTACTCTTAACATTTGACACGCAAGTAGACAAATACTTTTTTGCAGGAAATATGTTCTAAAAAGTGAAAGCTACCCGAAGAACAATCGATTGCATTGAATAACATTAAGTCATAGATAGAAGGAAAGTTTTTCGTCGAATATAAGAGAAAAAACATCCTCCCGTCAACAGTAAATCCAATTGCAAGGCCTCGTAAAAATGAAATCATAAGCTTGCTACGATTTAGAAACATCAAAAAAGGAAAATTTTCACATGTTAAAAAAATACTTAATCGTGCTGAAAGATACTACTTGGAATGAGATAAATAACCGGTAACTGACCTAATGACGCCCAACATCTCTTCGACAAATAATTTGCCCATAAATATAAGACCGCTCTGTGCACTGCACGTGTTACGAAAAAAGATGAATACACCGTTAAAGTTAATGCTGAATAATAAAGTTACTATGCTCTTTATTAACGCCCACCCAGCCCCTGTGTAAAGCGTACCCAAAAACCTGGACCCAAATGAAAAAAGAGGTATAGAGTTAGTGTTGGCTTTCAAAACTAAATTTACGTCATAACTGAGCACAATCACCCATAACAAAACACATATGACATACTAGATGAAATGACGAGGTCTAGAATTCGACTGTACTTGATCCCGAATAGGTATTATGAAATGAAAAGTAAAAAGAAGACAGATACAAAACAGCTTTAATGGGCGAGCTCAATTGCACCTTTTTCGACGGTGTATGCATACATCTGTAAAACTTTAAGAAACACTGTGCATTACTAATAGAATTTTAGATACGATTTACATACGTTCATTGCGTCTTGCATTCAGAAATATGTAAATAATTAAAAATAAATTTATTTGGAGTTAAACGTGACCCTCAAAAAATTAAAGCAGTAAAAGATTTCCTAAAATCTAGAAATTAGAAAAATTATAGATAATTTTGAGGTTTCGTCGGCTATTATAAAAGCTTAATGAGACATTCTTTAAACATTGGAAGTCCCCTCAGTGCACTCCTCAAAAAAGATGAAAAATTTTCATGGACGAAGCAAACGCCAAATGCGTCAAATTTTTTGTAAAAAAAAAATTGTTTTTCTTTAATCCTAATAAATTCTTATTTTAAAGGAACATTTAAACCTACCACTAATGCAAAAAGCTTTGTTATATAAGGAGTAATATCACAAGGGGAAATCGGTAAGTACATATCTATAGAATTCTTACCTCAAGCAGTGACCAAAACCAAAAGTAATGATTGCTAATTTTTTTAAGAAGACCTTGCTCTTGTATATTGGGCCCAGCAGTTTTAAATATACCCTATATGAAAGAAAATTTCTGATCACCAATCACTCGTTTGGCTTAACTCAATGTAAGATCCCCGTTTCCGAGTAACTCGATGGCGACCCAAACTAGCTGACTCTAAGGTTAAAGTAAGATATAGACACGGTCTTTAAACATCAATACTGGCGGCTTTTTAAAAAATCACATTGATTCTTACGTTTTCACCTTTAGTAAAATCATTATGGAGTGTCTGAGCTGCGATCACCCATACCTGATGAACCTCCACGACAATATGGCCTTACAATTTGATGAAAAGCAGGGAGATAGACTAGATCCCGATATCTTAAGGCAATAAAAATCGTTTCAGCCGAAAAAAGAATGCAGAGCGTGATAAAACAAAGATCAGGTCACCGTTACACCTACTGATAATGACTTTCCATTGACACAGGACTTTTCTATACTGGACAAAATGTCTCAGAAAAAAAATTTAGCCCACAGAAGATGATAACTTAGCCGATACATTAAATGACTCAAAAAATTAGTATCAATTTTTACCCGCATACGACGTGACGACTTTTAAAAAAATTAGCTTGGTATATATCATCTGAACATAAAATGTATTTCTCTTATTAACTGTTTAAGAGTATGGTTCTTACTTTCATTTTATACACAATGTAATCATCACGACAAATGCTGCTCTGACTGCAGCTAGTCTGCATGTAGATTCTTATAAAGGTTTCTTTAGATTATGCTTTTCTCGTCAATGTAAACTCTGTTTTATAGTTTCTCTTAAAGGATAATATTGTGATCTGAGCTTATTTTATTTGGTCTTATTGGTTCTACCTTTCTCTAAAAGTTTCTTATTATTGTTCTTTATAAATATCATCCCTTGGGTTAAAGTAATTATTTACTATCGAATAAATCAATATCTATTCTTACAATAGTAACGTAATTTGATAATTCTTTTTGGGTACTGTGTCTCAAATTTTTTCAAATATCTCCAAAGTTTTACAGTCCTAGAGCCAACTCAAGTCATCTGACAATTTGACCATTATGGTCAATTGCGAGTATGACGAATATAGTCTATGTATTTTTGTCCCCCGTTATAGGAATAACTAAGTTTGATTCTACTTTTTTTATCATCTTATCTGTTTCCGTTTTTTAGCCTCGCCCTTCCTGCTTAATTCTCTTCTTTTACGATCTTATCTGCAGCATCTGATTCTATCTGGATGTGAATGTTCATTATCTCTGACTTAGGAAAAAGTGTCTCTGAATTTATTCGAGAATATCGAGTGCAGTTATGAATATGTATGGCCGCTTCTAATGCTGTTGAGGTCGTTTGTGTAGTTCAAAACGGCGAGATGGGATCGTAGCAGAGTGTATAGTATGTAAGTAGGAGTTTGGCGAAGTTCAAGTATGTTTATACGTTCTTGTGTGTACATGGGAGACAAGCGCAGTATGTAGAGCTTTCAGACTTGGCAAGACGTATTACCTGCGTTCGAGAAGTGGACTAACTATTTTCCTGGCTCGTGACCAAGCTGATTTGTATTAAGTACACGTACAAGGATTGCACTATAATTAAACATGGTGAAACTAATTTTAAGCACTCTCTGACCTATTTACTACTTTCTCGGTGATTCCAGCATAGTTTACATACAGCTCCATCATGATTTTTTTATCCGTCTGGCCGTAACGTATTCGACTCTGCTGAGATAGCGAAGAGATGGAAGTCGAGCCCTGACAATCGTAACATTAGCAAAAGTAAGAGGTGCTGAAGTGAGGTCCGCTGTATTAGGGAATCCGAGCGAGATAAGAGGGAAAAGAGGTTGACCGGGCCAAGACGGTGCGGTGCTTACGAAATGTTAAAGGTAGAGACGGGCGTATATCTTACTCTTCTTTTCTTTAACTTATACTCTAGTGTCTTCACGTGGCTTTGGAGCCGAGAGTCATGGTAGACGACGTGCTTAAACTTTTAGCGCAGCAGGCGTGGGTCTCGGCGTTAATGGCTTTTTTTGTGCAGAACACTACGAAGGATCGAGCAGAGGAAATGCGTACACAGTAGTACTATACAATCCAAGGGTAGCTACTGCACAGTTATAGAAAGCAGTTTATGCAGCAAGACTTGCAGTATTTGGAGCAAATTGAGAGCTAAAGTAGGACCCGTAGTTTAAGCAGTACGACGAAGCAAGCTGTCAGTGCTCTGAGGAAGCTTGGCTAATATATGAAACATTGCTACAACATTCTGGCTTTTTACATCTTTGAAAAATGGACAAAAAACCGCCTGGATTGAGCTAGGCATGTAGAGTGGCTAAACACTAATGTTCCTTTATCGGCGTAGCTCTTACGTTTGCTGGCTGATGAAATACGGACACTGAATTGGATGGCATAAGAAGAAAGCTGGTACATATATCCAGGTGGGGTGCTGTGGTGTTTGGGAGTTCAGACTTTGGGATGTCGTACTGGAGAGTTCAGAAAAGCCGCGGTCCATGTTACTTCGGGATTATTGGTCGGAGGCGGGGCGGCTGGGTGCTCAATGAGCACTTTAGTGTATAAGCTGTGGAAATGCGATTTGTTTGAGGTATTTTCTCACAAGGCTTAGCAGAAGCATATAAAGTAGCACAACCTGTTTTCTAACGTCTTACAACTGAAGTATCGGGCATTGGACTCTCAGATCAAGAGTTGTTGTCGAGTGAGTTGGGCAAGGCACCCCACAAATCTTGATCGAAAGAGAGATGCAGGTCCTGGAGATGGTCGAGCTGCTACGGGTTCGGCTGATACGACTACTGGCCTGGATGCAACAACTGAAAGTTGTCCTGCGGCAATAGTGGCTAGGACAAATGACAGCATGAGTCGAGAAGTCTTGCTCTGTACTGCGTGTGTAAATCTAGTGCACAATGATGTGCGAGTCACGGTGCGCACCCTGCTGGACAAAGAATAAGAGAAATCAATTGTCCCTGAAAACGTGGTACAGACTTTTTTTTCGTTGAGTCTCCACAAGATGCTTAATTTACTTTATTACATACAGCTCTGGTCTTTCCGCGTGTTTTTGCGCCATCGTGTCGTGTTTTGGTTGCATTGTCTGGCCTTGATGATCTGGCAAGTCAACCTCTGGCTGACTCACACGGTGGGGTGCCAGGTCAGGTAAAGGTCGTGCTGGGAGCACCAGTGCGTGCTGCTGTTCTTAGAAAAAGTCTGCATAAGGGATCAACGGGACTGCCCGTGGCCATCAACACTGTATTTGGCTAGACCTTGTTTGGAGGCGCTAGTGCTTCCAAAGGTGCTGCTTAGGGTTTGTCAGGGGTCATTTGTACCATCGTGGACAGAGGGCTTACTAAGGCTCTTGTGCACTTTCGGGAACCTAAGAAGGTCTTAGAGCATCATCGTCTTACTAAAAAAGAGCAGAAAAGTGTAAGGCACATTAGGAAGGTGCACTCTTGGAATCTAGATGAATGCTATAGGTTATGCTTGCCCTAAAGGTCACCACCGCAATTCGAAGACTTATTTTGCACAGTGAGAAAAAAAGCTTTTTTGGTGGACAAAATACTGCCAAAACTGTAATTCCGATAATACGAGAAAAGATTTTTTTTAAACCACTCAGACGGAATTAGGCTACAGCAGATCACTGCCACTTTTTTGATTATTGGATGTATAAGATGCAAAATAATTAAATAAGTTCAAAAAAAAAATCAAAATTTTTTTTACTTAGTGCTTAAAAATACGTCAAAAAATTATTTTGTATGTACCCGTATGCGAATTTAAACAATCTCTCACTCTACTGAGGCACCAACTCCTAAATAATCTTATTATTTTTATATTCATAGCATTAAAACCTAAAAACCCAATTAAATTAGGCTCTAAAACTTAAACTCTACTATATTTTAATATTTATTTTTAGTGCTTCTTTGGTTTTTTTCGAGGTTATATGACCATTTAATCAAAAATATGGCAGTAAAATATTGTAGTTGAGTCTTTTTTAAATCATTGAAAAAAAATTTCATTCAGATATCATAGAAATTGTGGTTTTCGCAGGTTTTTTCCATTATGCGTCGTATTGCGGAGAGCTGCTAACGTGGCGTTGGCAATCGCAACGTCTTAACCATAAGTTAGCGCTTAATGGAGCATACCGCAAGCTTATGCATAACTATGCAGCCCTAGGTCATATAAAAAACGTACGCTTTGATTGCGTATTCAATCCGAATACTTTTTATTAACCTCACTGTCTGGTTGTAAAAAATAACCGCAGCAGAATGCTTTGAGTGGTTTTTAATGCGTCACACACTGATCCAACGAGAATATTATTGGATCTATTTCTTCTCATAGGACCTGAATTGCAGAAAAGATATGGTGATCGTTATTAATTGTTAGTGTTTCCATTGTATTGTATTTACAAAAGGTATTGTAGAAATGTTTCGTCAATTATGTATTGATGCTTTAAATGGAGAGTGACAATGCATAGTCTGGTACGGTAGGACTTCTTCTTATACTGAAACGTATCGCTGGTCTACGATCAAGTATGGCACAGCTTGTGCAGATTCTTTGGAAAATATAGGTTTGCTTCAGGTAGCTAGGGATGAGCAGCATTGATTTTCTGCTAGAGCTAAGGCACTGCAGACGGAGCGTTGTGTTGACGATTTTTTTGTTGGAAGGGACTCTGTCGATCAGATTCAAGCAATACATGGTCAGTTAGTTGGGATATGATTGTCCGCTGGCATGGCATTAGATAAGTGGGCTATATATACTCTCTGGCTTCCACTGTTCAAAAGGATTCGATAGGAAATTCATATGGGATTAAATTATCTGAAGGCATAGCAACGCTCGGACTTAGGTAATTGCTAAAAAAGGATGTGGTCTATTTTCAAGGATCAATGCTGCAGATTATTAGTAATTCTGAGCAGCGTATTTTATCGGATATTGCCCTACTATATGATCCTCTGTCCTCGTTGGCTCCAATTATAATGGCAGCTCTACTTATTGTGCAGCAGTCATGCATGTTTAAAGTAGAGTAGGACCATGTGGTGCAAGATCATCTCACTCAAGAGTAGAAGGCATTCGTATTAAGTCTTCCTGAATTTAAGCACAATAAAGTACCTCAATTGTTTTTGGAATTTTTTCCGCCTCTGTATGGCAATCGCATGGTTTTTGTGACACATCTTAGCGATCATAGCAAAGTCTGAGGTCGTGCCAGTTGAGGTGGCTAGTCTTCTCAGGCTAGAGCCTTGTAAAGCTGTTTTTTGGTCAAACTGATGAGGTACGAGTATAATTCATCGGGAATCACGAGAAAGCCTTACAATGTATACGCTGGTCAGACTTACAAGTGGTTTTGGCTTTGCTTCAGTCTCATCCATCTAGTTGCAAATCATTCATGGCTAATGGCTAACCATGTAAACAACATCCTTACTAAGATGCCAGATGATTTGTTGTTTCACGTTAGATCTTCTGATAATCCCACTGATCTCGTGACACAAGGTAAAATCAGGTTTGGTTGCGGCTTGAAGAGACAAAGTCGCCACAGTCAAGATTTCATACCACTAGTACTACCAAGATGGAGATAAGTCAAGCGGCCTGGCATTTTGTTATAGTCCAGATAGCTAGGGGTCTATTTAGTCGGCTCGACAAAAATTTGACTTTGGAGAGGTGTATAGGTATTATTGGTTGTATCTTTAGATTTTAGGACCGGGTTGGACTTTTTAGGGAAGTTCAACGATATCACTTCTTAACCATCGTTGAAAGAGACAGAGCTCGTGTAGTAATAAATAAGTCGGTACAGTCTGTGTTTTTTGCGTCGACGCTCGTGGAATTAGAAAGCCGATCACCCTTGTCTTGGAACAGCTTGATTTATGGTCTGCTGTTTTATATCAATCATAGTGGATTGTGCCATGTAGGTGGCTGATTGCAGAATACATATTTATTTCTGGATGAAATATATCTTATAGTTTTTCCAGCAAAAACTTGGATAACAGAATCACTTATTAAGCATGCGCATTGGGTGACCATGCACGAGGGCTCTGCGTTAGTACAAAGTTTTTTGACCATGCAATAATGTGTGGTGGATACATGCTAGGGTAGTTTTAGATCTGACGACATTAGCCTTTACAGCCGATTTCCATAGATTTACTACTGTTAAAGGATTGCCGATTGTAGTTTCTTCTGATAATGGTACACATTTTTTGGGTGCAGCGCCGGAGTTACAGCAATTGTTCTCACAGGTGTCCGCACTAAGTTAGGAAGATCCTGCCGAATTTGCTTTGCATGGCATTTCATGGTCATTAATTCATCCAAGGGAGCCAAACTTTTGTGGCTTATAAGAGTAGAGAGTAAAATCGGTATAGCAGCATCTCTAGCTTTTAGTCCATCTAAAAGTCTGAATCATAATTTTCAGTTAATGTACTATATGTGTCCAGAATTATTACGTAAACAGGTGACCACTGTTACTATGTGGGCCTTAAATAAATAATAACTATGAATCGTGATTATAATATTTTCTTTGTTATTCTTAACTTCTAAATTTTTCTAAAGAGTGGTTTCATAAATACCAGTGGCATACTCTCAACCTGCTTCTTCGTCAAACATATTATATATACATACGTCTTCTTCTTTAACAAATTCAGAAATAAATTTATTTTGATGCGCGATCCTTTACAGTTAAATTATTTCATATAAGTATTTCAATTGGAGAAATATTTTCTATCATGGTATTTGCAAATCTATTTTACTTTACATATAAAGTAGTGGAATCTAGAATTTTAGTTCAAAACATTTGATGCTTTTTATTATAATGGTATTTTATTTTGATTTTTATGAAGCAAGGGATTCTTAAAAATTGTTATTGCTGTCATTGAAGTTTCAATGATTATTAGTTTTTGATTATAAATTTAAGTAGTCAGTTTGACTATTAATATTTTTCTTTTTAGATAAAAGATATTATAGTTGGTTAGCTTTAAAAGCATTACCATCATTGATTAATAGTAAATAATAAAATGACATCAGACATCGGTTTCCTAAGACCAAAATTGTTGTCTGCATAATGATTTTTACTTACTCTAAGTGTCATAATTTCAACTAACAAAGGTCAAAAGAACAAAATGTAATTTGAATTTTTTAAACCTTATGTAGCTACACCTAGAGTCTTTGCTGATTTTACAGCTTAAATCTAATTCTTTTTGAAAATCTCTAGAAAGTTTTTATTAAATCTTTCTCTTGCCTTGTTGATAGTTCATGCTAAAAATGTTGCTTCAAACATAGTAAAGATTAGTTCATTAAAGTACACTCTGAAATAATTTGCCATTATTCTAAGATATTATGGCAAGTTTAACAGATTTGATTCTGATTGTCTAATGTCTAGACGTATGTTGTTGGCGGTTTTTGCCATCCAAACCCTTTGCATTTTCGATCTAATTATTCTGATGTTCGTTTGAATTTTTTAACACTTCTAAGGATATTTTTTTGCACGACCAGTATCCCATGCAGGCCTCTTCAAATAAATAGTCACATTCTACTATAACTAAAATATCAAATCTAATAACTATATTGTTGTATTTGTATTTTAATATTTATCTGATTGTCTACTTATGTAGTGCTCAAATAAATATAGCAGCCACAGCACTTATCTAATATTTTTTATGTTTTTGGTAAGCTGTCGACCTGACAAGCTTTACCATTGCCGTATGTCATGTCACACACCTTTTAGTCATACCAAACAACACAATAGTGAAATGCGCATGCATTATTTTGTTTAACGGTCACTCAGTGGTCGAACGACATGGCTTGCCCCGATCCAGTTTATTCCTATATATCAGGTTCTTGCTAATTTTAGCGTCGGACGGGCTTTCTCTCGAATTGTGCTACCACACTGCAAGCAGCATATTTTGTCTGCAAGAGGGGTGTATCTACATGGAGAAAACTGAAGTTTGGCAAAGACTATATCTATTTCCTTTAAAAAAATCGGAAAAAATTATAGTAATAAAGTTAAACAGTGTACTGCACAGCTTGGACTCTACATATACATATGTGTAAATTTGTGAAAGAATAATATAGATTATTTTTATTAATTAGTCTATTTCTGAAAAAATCTATCTTCTATCATTTTTGGTCTCCACTCTTAGAAGAAATCCTTCATCTGATATCGCGATCATAGAAAAAGTTTCATGAGGGCATCGACTGTCACTTGATATGTGTACATAACTGTATAGTCTTCGACATGCAATCGACGCTGACCAAGGTTTCTTCGTTTTGCATATGCCATAATTATCAAGCAGCGATATATATATATATATATGTTAATTCGTGTGGGTCGTAAGTAATAGCAAACCCTGCGCCCCTCACACGTTTTTTCTCATACTTTAAAGTAAGGTAAAAGTAAGGTAAAAATGTACGAATTTTGAATGATTTGCTACAGTAAGTCTGACCCACCACACCCCTCACGCCCCTTTGCCCCTCCACACCCTCCACCCTATTTTAGTGTGCCACTAAAAAAACCCTCCACACCCACACCACAGATCCTAAACGGCCCCCCACATTATAAGGTCAAAATATGTTGGTTATTCCGTTAAATAACATTGTTTTGCCCCCCACAGCCTCCCCCTCTTTATTTATCCCTTATTTACCTAACAATATAAATTTGTTTTTTATCCGTGTTTTCACGTAATAATCAAATATTTGATTTTAGAGAGCCCCCCGCAAGGACTTAAAATTTTTTTAAATCTTATATATTTGCCCCCCCC
>JAPYYV010004225.1:0-30293 GCA_030522625.1 Copidosoma aretas
TGATGAGGCTGGCAAACCTATAGCCAGCGAAACGTCGCTAATTTAAGTATTGTGTAACTACTTATTGGTCCTCAAGTGATCGTTAATCATACCTACACCAACCATATATCTCTATATTGGAGTTAAGAGACTTCCAAGAAAAATTGAATTCTGGCTATTTGAAGGATAGGGGTTCCATACACCCAACTTCGAAACACAACGCTCCCAGCCTTGGCACTCGCTGAGTTCACTGATTCACGGAGCTTACAAAATTTTTACCCGTGTCATGTAAACGCAACGCTGCCATTGAAAGGTTTGGATAAAAGTATGTTTAGATACGAAAAAATAGAAAGGGAGAGAAGGAAACATAACATCTTCGAAAAAGAGATGTTAGAATACGCATAGTCAGAAGAGGTATAGTGAGGCATTTAAAATACTTTTTTTATCTTAGATGTGGTGTAGAAGCGCAGCTAATTAAAACAAAAGGAGTTAAAAGGGTCTGTTTGTAAAACAAAAATTATTAGAAAAAGTAGAAATAATGAGGAAGAAAGAAAAGCTCAGAGGTTTATGTTTATGGCTAGAAAACGACGTTACGGAAAGAGAGAAAAAAAGTAATAGAGTGGATGAAAGTAAGGGATGCAAGAGAAGAAAAAAGAAGGTTGATGGTAAGTAAGGGGTATCTTAAAATTGAGCTCGTGGATCAATGGTAGGTGTGATGTGAATTAAAGGGTGATCTAGTTTAACGATAATAAGGAGTAAAAAGCCGGCTTCTTTTAAATAAAGAGAGTAGTTTTTATGGTCAAAAGTAGCAGATAAAATTTATTTCGTAGAATATAGCAGGTATTTAAAAACCCTGAATAGAAAAAAAATGATTGTGATAGTTGCGATATTATAATATTGCAGAAAATTTTAGTAATAGATCCAACTAAAACAAGTCGTGCCAGAAAACAGCTGTAAAAGAAAAAAAAGAGTGAAACTAAGGGGGTGTTTTATTGGTATTAAAGAAAAATTGTAGTCGTAGACAGGATAGAAGAATAAGGCCTAGACTTAATCATTAAAGGTTCAAAATTAAAAAATTATAGAAATATCAATGTAATTAGCTTACATTCATGTTTGGATATAAATCATCCTTGCCAACCTTGGGGAATCGTAGATAAATGCACAGATAAAAAGAATCGGTACTCATTTTCGGCGATTCGGATGCGAGAATCGGAGAATGGCAGGAGAACGGGTGACAAAAAACTAAGCAGGAAATTGACGGATGAAACCGTAAATGGATACGGCAAGAAACTGCTTCATTTTTGCGAAGAATTAGGTTTATGTTTCGGAAACGAAGTAACGGAGGGGGATTGTGACAGAATGTGTACTTTTATAGGCGATAATGGCAACTCAGGTCTAGATCTAGTACCCGAAGTAGATACTGAACAATGTATTATAGTATACAAATCAAAAATAGCTCTCATGACAGAATTGGATCATCTTTCAGTAGAGATAATTGTTGCAGGGGAAATAATAAAAGTTTTAAAATAGCTGATGATTCGAAGCGGAGTAGACAATAAAATTTCTTCGAAGTGGGGTGATAATAAAAGCAATAAGTATATTAACGAAATGGATAAAAAGGAAAACAAATATAAAGAGTATGGACATGCATGAAAGGTGGAATGTACTAATAAAGCAAATCTGGAAGGTAGCTAATAAACTTGTGATAAGTCAAAGGCCAAGAAGGGAACTAACAGTAGAAAGGGATGGAGAGGTTACGAAATAGAAAAAAACAAGTATGAGCAGCATTAAGAAAATAGGCAAGTTCAAAAAACGTAGCAGATAAAAAGGTGACGAAAACAGAGAGACAAAAGATTAAAGAAGTAAAATAAAAGGGGATACAAGGCAGAGAGAGAGAGACAAAAAATGGAACAAACCAGAAGTTAGTAGAAAGATGACATGGTTTTGGAGGAAAATGGCGCAATTCAGACCAAGGAAAAAAGGGATCGGTTATTAAAATAGAAAAATGGCTAGAGCACTTAAGAAGTCTATCAGGAAAAAAAACAGTACCGCTAAGAGAAAGTAACAAGAGGGCATAAAGTAAGAAGAGTTCTAGGCTGATGCGGGAAAATTATGATTTTGTAAGAATGTCTAGCAGAAATTATAGGAAAGAAAGTGCTTAAGATGCTGAGAAATATCAAAAATATTAAAGCTGAAGGAGAAGATAGAATACCCCCAGGATTCTACAAAGGGTTAACAACATTCTGGTTTGCAAAACTAGCAGATATTTTTACCAGACATCGGGTACAAAATGGTTACAAACTCATTAGCCAGAAGACTAAGAGTACGGTTAGAGCTGAAGAAGAAGTTAATGGAAAGCCAGGCATTATGCAGAGATAATATTATTGCCAGGAATCATATTTCTACACCAGTGTGAAAATTCTATATGTTAAAGAAATCATCGAAAATGTAAATTTTAATAATTAGATAACTATACTATTTCTATTTTAAAGTTGTTCTAAAAGAGCTTTAGGTTTTCGATTTTTTATTATTAAATAACTTTAACATTTGTATGAATAAAAATTGTCCTCTTCAATAGTTAACATTATTGTCACAGATATATCAGAATTTGTCTTATTTTTAAACAAAACTAGACTTGTTACCCAATAAAACCAATCATCTTTAATTTGTTCCAAAGGTCTTATTTATTAGCAACGGAAAAAATGCCGGTAGAGAGGGTATAAAAGAGCTGCGTAGGAGAGAAAAAAGTTTGTGGAGGGGCTTTTATTCCTCTTCGGCTGCCACAAAATACTTCGGCCGTTTTTGGAAGAATTTTAGAAAATAACAGGCTATTTAGAGATTTCAAAAACGAACCAATTCAAAGTAATCAATGAATTGAATGAATTTTATGTTATTTTGTATGGGTGGGGCTATAAGAGTGTAATGGTACTTATACTGCTCTTGAATAATTTAAGCCGTTATTGGATAAATTTAAGAGTGTAGAAGTGTGTGATCGGGCTAAAGCTGATCTAGAAAATATATAAACATGTGGTGTGCTGTAGAAGGAGCGGGAATAAATAAATAATTTGACTCATCTGAAATGACGGAGAAACTTATCAAATTTACTTTACTTTGTGGCTGCAGTAGAGGGTGTAGAAAAGCTGTAAGGTAGTCCTTAATAAGAGCGATAGTTATTGATCAAATGGTGTCAAAGGGGGAGAGGTGTAGGAATTTTAACCCCAGATTTGTTACAGCTAAAATTTCAGAGAAAGCCTGCGATATTTTTTCTATTCTGCGGTAGTTAGAGGGGGCTGTGAAAACGCTGCAGGGTTATTATGGAGGGCAGAGCGTGGACAGAGTAGCCAAAACCACTGAATTATATATATATGTATATATATATTTTTTTTTGTAAGGATTGAATTTTTCCCCGACCCCCTCTCTCCCAATCGGCCCCCCCCCCCCCGCCTCCCTCAAACCACGGGCGGATTCGCTTGATTTTTACGTTTTTTGTTACGATCTGTACTTGTTGCCTCGTCCTACCTCTCTACCCTTCTCAGATTCGCCTATTTTATCCGTGTTTTCACGTGAAAATGTTTTTTTTTTTTCTGAAGAGCCCCCTCAAGCCCTCCCTCATCCTTAATGACTCAAAATTAGTTTTAACCTTTGAAGAAATCCCCCTTATTGCCCCTCAACCCCTCCTCACCCTCTTCAAAGACTTATAATTTTTTCACTTCTCGTACATACTCACCCCCTCTTGTTCTCTCGATTTCACTCGAATTTCGTTGGTTTTTACGTGATTTACATCATCATTCAATTCTCTTAATCTTTACGCCCTTGCTACCTTTCAAACTAACTCGTTTTCTGTGTGTGTTGATCTTAAAAATTATTAGTTTAAAAGAAAGCAAGCCTTGTGGATGGTGATAATTTTTTAATATAAATAAGCTGTTGACGTCTCGCTTTTTCACATAGCCTTATCAAGACTATATTTTAGCTTTTGCAGGTGCCTCAAGCACTGCTGACAATATCGAACACACCCAACCTCTAACTACATGTTGTGCCTACTAATCATATCTCTAAGTATTAATAAATTATTATGATTATTAAGCACTAATAAATTGTTGTTTATCTTTCATTAGCATCTTTTCGTCCTCAACTTACTCCCTCGAGTGTAAAGTCGTCATATACGGAATTCCTACCACACCTCTGTGTAATAATTCATAAATTGCAGAACTGGTACTTCGGGCTATTGAACTGCCTTCTTTCTCCCCTCACTTACTAGTAGTAAGGAACTGGTTGCCGAAATCGCAGGGAACCCATGTTTCGTCTGCAAACTTAAAAGCGATAGTTATCATGCTCGTTTCACCTCAAGCTAGAGACTTATTGATGAGCCAAGCACATAAGCTAGCGAACCATACCTGTAATACAGTGCTGGGATCTGGTGGTGAGGCGCGCATTTCTCTTTGTGCCCTCTGGCTTGCTCCAATCCATGCCCTTTGGCGGAAAACTTTTGAAATCAGTAAACAGATTGAATTTCAAAGACCGTACGTTAAAAACTACAAGGTCTGTATTCGTGAAGCAAAGAAAACTGTACCGATACTCATCGAATCAGAGGATTCTCTTTTACAACTTGTAGCTCGGAAAAAATCTAAATCAGGAAACGAGGAAACCACTGGCTCATGGAATTCAGTGCCATCTCTTTCTGTTGCTATCTCTCCGTCCAATCTGCTTGTTGCTCATGTCAACATAAATAGACTTGAAACAAATTTTAACTTGCTCGAAAACAAAGTTCTGTCCGGAAATTATTTAGCTGTAGGTGTGACTGAGACCATTCTTGATAAAGACGAGAAAGACGATCATCTGCGTATTAAGGGTTATAACTTTTAACGTCATGATCGTCTGGGAAAGGGGGGGGGGGGGGAAGTGTAGGCATGTACATACTTAAGAATTACTAAGTTAGGGTGGTCGCATGTTCACCGGCAATTTATAACAGAAAAACAGAGTTTTTACTGCTTGAAGTCACCGTTAATGAAATTATTATTTTGCTAGTGGTCGTATATAGACACCTAACTTGGGGTATCCGCAACATTTTTTCGAATTAATTACTGAATACAGAGCCATATTCTCGGCGATAATAATATTCGGTGACTTCAATACTAAAATGCTAAAAAACGATCACGATTCTATTCGCCTGCGTGCATACATTACTGCTTGTGACTTACACCTTGTACCCTCCGGCCCAACTCATCATGCAATGACAAAAGATGCTCCATCGCATACTTGGATAGATTTATTTATGCTTAGTAACCCACAACATCTAGTCAGTTATAGCAAATCTGACTCACCTTTCGCAGCAGGGCATGATTGGTCGGAGGTAGCATTAGCACTCTCATATGCCACTAAAAATTCCAAAACGATTATCGAACGGTCACTCATTATCCACAGGGATTTTTCCGTCCTCGTGGAAGCACTCCCTTGTTAAGCCGCTTCCAAAAATCAGAAACCCTAGCTCTCCAGCTGATTTTCGTCCAATTTCTCTGCTGCCTGAGTTTGCCAAAGTCTTCGAGCTCGTCGTTGATCGACAACTATCGAATCATCTGGACAAGCACGCCCTTCATGACCCTCATCAAGCTGCTTATCAAAGGGGCTACAGCACACAAACAGCTATAGTTGAACTTATTGAGGATGTCCGGGAGGGTATAGAGGAATCTTATGGCATGGTACTCGTTTTATTGGATTTTTCCAAGGCTTTCGACCTAGTTAATCACGTTATTTTACTCAAGAAACTTAGAAGTATAGGTTGTGACGATGCATATCTCAAGTGGTTCTATTCTTATTTAAAAGACAGAAAGCAGGCAGTAATTGATGACCTAAGAGCATACTCAAAATGGGCTGAAATACACTGTGGAGTACCGCAGGGAAGCGTGTTAGGATCTCGACTATTCTCGATTCTCGTTCGTAACTTCTACTCTGTGTTGGAGCACTGCAAATATACGGTGTTTGCTGATGACATAGCAATACGTAGCAAGGCGCCTTGTTGCTACATATCTGAAGCAATAAACAAAGTTAATCTTGATATTTCCAAAATTGAAGAATGGGTGCTGCGAAATGGCTTACGGTTGAATCCTGATAAGACAGAAGCAATCATCCTAGGCAGTCACACTTTTATCTCACGGCTGGATCGTGAAAATCTTCCAAAAATAAAGGTCGCAGGCAAATCAGTAAATTATCATGACAGAGTCAAATACTTGGGTGTCTGGAAGGACCATGCGCTGACTTGGGAGCCCCACGTAACTCACATTTCATCTCAAATCTTTAGAGCACCTAGCACTATCTGCTACCATAAACGCAGCAAGAACTTCGTCTGTATAGATTGTTAAATGCGCGTAGGCGCTATGTAAGAGGTAATTTACAATTTGACAGTCACGTTACTCCCTGGCGTCTCGGACTCAAATGGCTGACCCCAAAAAGACGCTGAGAATAATTCATAGCTGTACTCTCATACACCATCATTGCACATCAAAACCCTCATCAAATTGACTATCGATTCACCCATCAATCTGATACTGAACTACGTCGCTCGGAACGTCTACCATCTCCAGTCCTAACAACCGCATTCATTCGTTGTACAACAAAGGCAATGTCCTCCTCATTTGTAGTAACTGCTTCAAATATCATAAACTCCCTACCGTATCCCACTTTCGACATAGATCACCTTGAGCACTATAAAAACGCTGCATTTAATGACCTCATGAAACGTGAAAAAACAGAGTGGAAACAGTGAGTGGAGTTAGAGCACCTAGCAGTTTCACAACATGAATCTTCATGAAACTCATCGTAAATCGGGCAAAATAGTTTCTGCTTGTCTTGTACATCACTCTTGTCAGTGTTAGTTAGATTTATCTAAATTATGTCTACTGGTCAAAATACTCACACTTACACCAAGGATAGAAAGAGACTCTATGATACTCGATCACAAACCTTGTATTACGTACATTTAATGTTATTATTAAAATTACTACTTATGTACTTATATATTGTATTATACACCGCTTGTCAAACATACATCACTCTAGCGAATCTAGTTCTATACTCGTATGGAAATTTAAAACCTGTTAAATCTTAACATGTATTGTATTTTATAAGACTGTATCTACTATTTTATTATTCAAAAGGCCAGATGGAAATAATTCCTGTGGCCCTAATAAATATAATCAAATCAAATCAAATCCTACCGTACATGGAATTTCTTTATTATCACCAGGTATATATATTCTGTCAAGAACATTGCGAATTTATTAAGCTTTCGACTGCCATGTTAGCAAGAGCCAGCGGTTACGGAACATACAATTCAGCAAACGATTCGTTCTTACGTACGTTTCTTGAGCATTTGCTCTTATGAAAGCAAACAAACGAACTTGTAGAAAAAAAAATTTTACTTCCCTATGTAATCTATGGGATCTGAGTGGAGTACACGTAAAATCTGTAAAAAATAAACAGAAAATTCACATGTACCAAATTTCTTATTGTGATTCAAAGATAAAATTTAGGGTTCATTTTTCATGTTTTAGGATTACTCTGTTTATTTCTAATGCAGAAATGCATTTTATATTAAATTTCATTAAAAAATGTATTTACCGTTTTTTACAATATTGAAAAATAGTCCTGTTACTTTACGGAGGACTCTGCTACTAAAAATTTATTTATTTTAAAGTCTTAAAAGATATATTAACGTTTTAAATTTTATTGTCGTACTTACAAAGTTGTTAATGTAATAATACATATTGATGTAAGTTTAAACATTTATCAATATAGAGAAAGCTAAGTTATTTGAATTTTTTCACAGTTTTTGGTGTCGGGCTACCCGTTTCACTGTGGAAGTCCATAATGGAAGACGTGTATCATGTTTATGTGAATTACTCAACTGTATCTTGGAGTCAGATAACGGAATAGAGCCGATTGCAATATAGCTAGTGACATAATGTAGTAACAAAATCATTACGAGCTTGAAGCGCTAAATCATGTTCTAATGATTAATTCTTTTTTTGCGACGGGATCTTGCTTTGATTCAAACAATTTATTCACAGACAATACTACCTAATAGCACGCGATCTTTTCATCATTTAAACATTAATACTTATGCAATCAGCCAAAAGAAAAAGGCTGTTCAATGTCGGGGTCTGCCCTCAAGTGATTTTAATTATTAACGTTTAAACAATATTTTGCTTTAAGGAGTTGTAATAATTTTTTTCACCCTTCATACACACAATTGATCCATGCTAATGTCTTTATTCGGTAACAATCGTAGAAATAAACTAAGCAAAGACGAGAAGTGGGTCTGATCGCGATATTTCGATACATGGCAAAACTTACAAATTTTTGTAAAAGACCTATAAAATAAATAGGAACGAGGGCTAAGCGCATATTTTATAGGGATTATCGAAAAATAGTATACTTTTGCTAAGTATCGAGCAATTGCGATCAAACTCGAGAGGTCTGATTGCGTCATTCGATGGACGCGATAAGATTCGAGATTTACCGTCACTCTACTTACACGGGGCAGAGCAGGGCGACCTCTGTAACATTTAAGTCACACTTCTGAACACACCTTTAAATAATGCGACGGTCAAACTCGATCTTTGTCGCGTATATCGAAGTGCTCGATAGGGCCTCAGAGGCCTTATTACGACTTTCGATGTCCAACATTCTCCACTCTGCACTTTTCTTGATAAATATGAAGCTATATATATTGCCTGAGTAAAAAAAGTGCAAAATAACGTTCACAAATAAGGGAAAATTCTCTTGTTTTCTCCGTTATTCGTACTTAAAATATTATTCACCCAACCACCCCCCCACTGCCCCCCACACGATTTTTAAAACCCCCGCTGCCCCTCCACTGCCACCCACTAACACCCTTAGGTTCTTTTTATAACCTTTCTATACAATTATCTTAAAAATTTATGGAACATCTTGTATCCTATTCCTAAATTATTAATTTTTTTTTATAATACAATCATACCTAAAGTTCTAATACACATATACTTTTTCATGTATTTGTAATTGAAAAACTTATACACTACACATCTTATTACATCAAATTATTTTAATAACAATAAATCAACTTAAAACCTTATATTCAAAAAATTTTAAGCTACCTATTTATATCATCTGAATTATTTATCTATTTTTGAGATTACTTAAATAAAAATTTTCTTAAAACATTATATTTTAAAAATGTTGAATTACATACTTATATCATCTAATCTTTTTATCTATTTTTTCACACTGCCCAGGATGCAAATAGATGGACCTGATCCATACAAATTAAAAATAGTTTAGTTTATTTGCGATTGTCAATACTCTCTAATATGATCATAAATTATTTTATCAATTTTATACTTATTCATTAGTAGGTTTCAAGCTCTACATGTGAACTATTTAGCTCAAATAATTAACCGAGATGAGAAGAGTATCACAGAAAAAAAATACAGGTTACTTGATGTAAATTATACACGTAACAGAAAAACTAAAAACGATAGTATCAAAAGAGAAGAAATATTGAAAATTTTGTTGAACAGGATTTAAGAATAATTGAGCAAATAAGGAAGATTACAAGTAAACCCAAAGACTGGTCAAAAATTAAAAGAAAAGAACAAAAACTAAATTTAAGACTGAAAAAAACTGTAAAAAAATTATTGGAGATAAAATAATTGAAAAAGCCGATGAAAAACTAAGTAAAGTATCGAAAAGAAAAAATTCAAATGGGTTTTTGAAAGCGATTGGAAAATCGAACCGAAAACAAGGGATGTTCATGAATAAAGTGGCATAAAAAAATCATTTTAAAAAATATTGGGAGACAAAAATGAGGCATGTTATACGGAAAACGAAAAAACAAGTAGAGGAATCAACATAAAAGTCTGGGAAGATTTAGACGTGGATATGGGAAGAATTTTCTCAACTGCCCCAACGCAACGCCACCGCAGACAGGCCGCGTGAGGGCAAAAGACGACTTTTTATCTCGTCGTTTCGGCCAGAAAAAATTGTTGTAAAAATCACAAAATCATCAATTTCGATGTACTTTTTTCTCAGCATTCTGATGGTGCTATCAGTTTTTACTAATTTTCACTTTATAACCTTTAAAAATGCAAATGTTGCTAAAAACACGTTGAATCTTGTGATGTACAATTTTTGGAATTTTTTTGACCGTCTAGATTAAAAGATAAGTTATCATAGCCCTGTTTTAGCTCACTATAATAATAATACGTATCATACGTAAATCATTTTCTAAACACTATGGAATTGAAAAAAAAAAATAGTGCAACTTACGGCAGAAAAGAAAAATGTCCTGACAATAATAATCAAAAAGTATCAAAACGATAACAGGTCAATACTTTTTTTATACAGTATTTAGGTTAGGAGTACTTGTTTACACTCGGAATAAATAAAAATAATGCCTTGCGGTGTGTGGCGGCGCGGCGTTAGGAGCGGCGCACAGTGGGACATTTTGCTTTTTTTTGTTTCAAAATCGTAAATCTCGCGATAGAAAGCAGGTATCGACTTGAATTTTTTTTTATTTTATTGATGAGATGATTGTGCATTAAGGAAAACTTAATCTAAGTACATTTTATTGTTGTAAACAATTATAATTTTGTCATAAACATAAAAAATAATCTTGAGAAAAAACAGATACAGCTCCAAAAAATACAGTACACGCACGATTATCTTGGAATTTAGTATACTTTAGTTCTTTGGGTCACTGATTACGATAAAAAGGTTATTTTTGAAAAATTTAATATGGCCGATCCAAGATGGCGGACTATAATTTTTTTTCTCCAAAATTTTATAAGAACTGTAATATAAGGGTTTTTTTGGGTCGCTGGATACGATAAAGGGTTATTTTTGAGAAGTTCAATATGGCCGATCCAAGATAGCGGACTATAATTTTTTTTTTCTTCAAAATTTGATGAGAACTGCAATATAAGGATTTTTTGGGGCGCTAAATACGATGAAAAAGTTATTGTTGAGAAATTTAATATGGCCAATCAAAAATAGCTGACTATATATATATTTTTTTTTTTATAATTTGATAAGAACTGCAATATAAAGATTTTTTGGGTCGCTGGATACGATAAACGACCTCTCGATTGACAAGGGCGATAGTTGAATTACCTAGTTGGACACTGAAATGCGAGGTAATATCTGTAAGTCCCTGGGAACTCCTGAGAAATTAACCCTCGTATCTGCTCTAAGAATTCTATTTATTTTGAGTAGTCCTGGGGCTGGGTAGGGTTTTCGTGTGCAACGGGGTGTCCCCTCACAAAGTAAGATGATTTCTATGTAATTTTTGTCGTAGAATCCGAATCCACTGGTCATTTTTACGTAAAAGCCCGAGACTTTGTTTAAAACGCAAAAGTACTAAAAAACGATTCCTCATGTATGCTGTTTGTAGTATTTTGTTTTAATAACACTCACAAATATTTAAATCATATATACCTGTATCCTTCTACAAATACTTTCGCTAAATACTCAAGCTATATCATTTACTAATTGCGCATACGAAGGTAAATTTTTTCTTCATCTGCATGATACAATTAAAAAAAACGTCCTGAATACTGCATTTTACTTCATTTTATTTACCAGAGAAGTCATTAAAATTGTTTCTTTTTTTTTACACTACACAAGATATTACTATTTCATCTTAATTAAATAGTTTAGAAAGTTGAAAACGTTAGAAACCAAAATTTTACGTTTGTAACATTATTTAAATACGAAAGGGATCACTTAAAGTGACTAAAGTCAAGTATAATTTAATATCTTACATTTTTAAAGTAATTAGGATATTATGATGATTTATAGGAAGATCATGATTATGCATCAACCCCTAAAACTCTTAAATTGCAGTTCTTATAAAATTTTAAAGAAAAAAAACTTATAGTCTGCCGTCTTGGATCAGTCATATTGTTTTCTCAAAAATAACCCTTTTATCGTATCCAGCGACCCAAAAAAACCCCTATATTACAGTTCTTATCAAATTTTAAAGAAAAAAAAACTTATAGTCCGCCATCTTGGATCAGCCATATTGAATTTCTCAAAAATAACCCTTTCATTGTATCCAGCGACCCAAAAAAACCCTTATATTCCAGTTCTTATCAAATTTTAGAGAAACAAAAAATGATAGCCCGCCATCTTGGATCGGCCATATTGAATTCTCAAAAATAACCTTTTTATCGTATTCAGCGACCCGAAAAACCCTCATAATGCAGTTTTTATCAAATTTAAAAAAAAAAAAAAAATTTTCGTCCGCCATCTTGGATTGGCCATATTGAATTTCTCAAAAATAACCCTTTTATTGTATTCAGCTACCCAAAAACACTTCTATGCAGTTTTTATCAAATTTTGAAGAAAAAAAAAAAATTTAGTCCGCTGTCTTGGATCGGCCATATTGAAATTTTCAAAAATAACCTTTTCATTGTAATCAGCGACCCAAAGAACTAAAGTATACTAAATTGCAAGATAATCGTGCGTGCACTGTATTTTTTGGAGCCGTATCTGTTTTTTCTCAAGATTATTTTTCATGTTGATGACAAAATTATAATGGTCAAATATTTAAAAACCCCTCTTTTTTTATCAACTATATTTTAGTAAAATTGTCTCATCTTTCGATCTAGATGGTCAAACAAATTCTAAAAATTGTACATCATAAGATTTAACGTGTTTGTACCAACATTTGCATTTTTAAAGGTTATAAAGTGAAAATTAGTAAAAACTAATAGCACCATCGGAAAGCTGAGAAAAAATTACATCGAAATTGATGCTTTTGTGATTTTTACAACAATTTTTTCAGTCCGAAACGACTAGATGAAAAAGTCGTCTTTTGCCCTCACGCGGCCTGTCTGCGGTGGCGTTGGGGCAGTTGAGAAAATTCTCCTTATATATAGATTATTGAATTTATGAAAGTCCCAGGGGAAAAAAACAAAAAGCCAGAGATGACAAAAAAATTGTAGAGGTATGTTTCAAGCATTTGATACAATAAATAGAGAAATTTTCTGGATGAAATAAGGCAGAATATGAATAGGTATAGAATATTACAAATGTTGAAAGTAACTCATTAATGCACAAAAATCAGATGATAACGAGAATATATAAGAAAATGGAATTTAGAACATTGCACGAGATGTTACGGTAGGACAAATGAAAATTCAATGTTTTTAATTTAGTCTTGACATTGTGTAACGCGCGGAGCATTCTAAACATACAAAGAAGATGCTTATAAATAAATATTGTACAAAAAATAAGCTGGAAGCATTAAAAAATCTTAGTTTTAAGGAATAGAGAATGGATAAGAAGAAAAGATCTGTTTGAATGTTAAGCGGACGTATTTTGAGTTAAAAACAAATATTAGGATCTAGAAATGTGGTTCTTAACAAATAATATCTTCTTGTGGCACAGAGACAAAAGAGCTGGTAGGATAAAAAGGGCTGTCATTGCAGTTAAGGGCCTTAAAAAAAAAAAAAAAAAAAAAAAACTTAGTGGTGGGAAAAAAAGAAAAAGTAGAACCAAATGGAAGCCGATTTGAAAAAATTATGTCGGGTTCAGAAGCTAGCAAACCAGGATATACATGTAAAGTAGAGACAAAAAATTAGTGATAAAGTACACATAAGAAAAAGGTCGGATAATGAATTTTTGCGAAGTTTGAAAATATATAGAAGCAGATAGCCCCACGTATGCTTGATGAAAGAATGAAGGAGAATAATCAATAAAAATCATACAAATTGGGGCAAAGTAGTTGAAGGAAGATATAAAAGGTTAGGGGACGGGGAAAAAATAGGACTTATGAAAAGAGCAACAAGAAAATCGAGCTTGAGAAAATCAAATACAATTTTAAAAAGGTAGAAAGACTTTTCTCAATCAGAAAATAAAGAAAAACAGGATGGTAATTAACAAATATTGTGAAGAAATAACAGACAAACCGAAGAGAAGTAAATATTAGAAAAAAGAAATCTTAGCAGGAGATTTTAAAGAGAAATGGTGTAGTCTGAGATATAAAACTGTAAAAAGGACAAAAGAAAAAGGGTTTGAAACGATAAAATGTAGGCTCTGTAATAAAAAAAAAGCGAAAATATTTGTACATAAAGAAACAGGAACAAAAAGAGAATTAAAAGACGATAAGTAAAAAATACAGAATTAAAAGATATTATGAAGACATGCAGAAAAGAGATATACACCTAGTGCAAGGAAATAGGTAAATAATACACAAAAATATATCAGACTTTTCGAAAATTTAAGTAAATGAGGGACCTATGTTTTGCCTTTTAAATTTAAATATAAAGTCAATGTGAAAAGTAATTCTCACATGTTCCAATGTTAATACATACAAAGATGATTTATGTTAAATTCTATTGTATCAATATTGTATTAAATACTGTTGTGAATACTATTAGTATTATTTAGGTTACTTAATGTAATTATGTAGGTATAGGACAAAATAAAAACGATAGAATCAAAATAGGGAAAAATATCAAAAAATTGATAAACAGGATTATAGAATAATCGAGCAAATAAGAAACATAACAGGTAAACTCAACGACTGCTCAAAAAATAAATGAAAAGTAGTACACAAATTATATATAAGAATAAAAAAAAGAGCATATAAAATTATCACAGATGAAAAAATTAAAAGTCTTATGAGGAACTAAATAAATGTAGGAGAGCAAAAATTTAGATGAGTTTTCGGAAGCGATTGGAAAATCGAATCGAAAACAATGGATGTTAACACATGAAGTGGCATAAGAGAATCATTTTAAAAATTTGTTGAGAGACAAAAATGAGGCATGTTATACGGAAAACAAAAAAAGAAGTTCATAAATAAACAGCAAAGTCTGGGAAGATTTGGACGTGGATATAAAGATTATTGAATTTAATAAAGTCCTACAAGAAAAAAAACATGAAAGCTAGAGAAGACAAAGAAATTGTAGGGGAATAAAATAAAAGAATTATATGCTGTCTTTGTAGACGTCAAAACAGCATTAAATACAATTAAAGAGAAATTTTCTGGATGAATTTAGACAGAATATAGTTTGGTATAGGGAAAATAGAAATGCAATATTTTCAACTTATTTATGATATTGTGTCACGTACAGAGCATTCTGAACACATAAAGCAGATGCTGAAAGTTTTAGATAGATATCGTACAAAAAACAGGCTTAAAGCATAAAAAAAACCTCCATTTTAAGGAATCGAGGAAAGATGGAAAAAGATCCATTTTTATATTAAGGGAAGGTATTTTAAGTTTTCAACGAGTATGAGGACCTACAACTGTAGTTCTTAGAAAAAAAAATGTTCTCGTAGCAGTGACAAAAAAAAATTAAAGAAAAAAAAAGGCTGTCAACGCAGTTTGAGGCTTAAGAAAAAGAGAAAAAGTAGAGAGATTGAATTAAAGACAATTTTTCTATAGTATCAATGATAAAAAAAGATTAATTATGCAGGGCGAAGACTTAGCGATGGAAATAAAGAAAAATTTTTAAAAAATGGATACTGATTCACAAAAATAATGTTGGGTTTAAAAGCAAGCACACCAGGATATATATGTAAAATAGAGGCAAAAGGATTGTCATAAAGTATACATGAGAAAATGGTCAGATTATTACTTTTTGCACTGTTCAAAAATAAACAAGAGTATGTAGCCACATGTATGCTTGATAAAAGAATTAATGAGCATAATCAATAAAATTCCCACAAAATGGGGCAAAGTAGTTAAAGTGGGATATAAAAACTTAGGGGATGGGAAAAAAATATGACTTATAAAAAATGCGACCCAGAAAAGTGAGCTTGAAAAAATTAAAAAGAATTTAACACGGGGTAGGAAGACTTTTATCAATCAAAAAACAAAAATAATCAGCATAGTGATGGACAAATATTGTAAAAAAATTAAAGACAAACTAAAGAGAGCTAAATATTAGAAATAGAAAAACTTGGTAGAGGATTTTAAAGAGAAATGATGTAATCGAAGATGTAAGACTAGAGAAAGAGCGAAAAAAAAAAGGATGTTAAATGATAAAGTCTAGGCTCTGCAATAAACAGGAAAAACAAGAAGGGAAAAATGAGATATGTAAGGAATATCGAATTTAAAAATAATGTATGGATATGCAAATGAGAGCCGTAAACATAGTGCAAGGAAATAGGTGGATAATGTATCAAAATATATGACTTTTAGAAAATAAAATGAAATTAAGGACCGCAGAGCGAAGCTCGAATGTGGAGTAATATGTTGTGCCTCTCAAATGAATACATCAAGTCAATATAAAAATTAATGCAGACATGATCCAATGTTAATGTATGAAAGTAATTAATGTTAAACTCAGTTGTATCAATTTTGTATTAGATACTGTAAATACTATTAGTATTCTTTTAAAGGGAATTAATTTTTACTAGGTATGCCACAGAAAAGAGAAATGTTATAGGATGTCAAAATTTCTACAAAGAATAAATAAATTAATATTTTTTCTTGGCTAATATTAAGTAAGAATTTTAAATTTCTATCGTCTTACAAACTTATATTCATAATTGATTCCGAAATTTTCAGACATTACAAAAAATAAGCGCTTAATTGTTGATGTAACAATAATTCTTCTATGTATATTATGCCTATTTAAGCAGTTCCACGTTTAACGTACACTTAGAAGTCCCCAGTTTTTAAATAACGTAAAATTAAAGACACACCTATAAGATACCGTTTTTTTTTTCTTACCTACTCATCTAGAAACGCAACAAGATTCATGAACACGCAAATAGTTAGGAAATCCTAAAATTTTTTCAGATTTTTCGTAAAAATGGAGCTAACGTACGAAAAAATTTAATTTAAAAAAAAAAAGGACCAACTCTAGCTCATAACTTTTTTTTCCACATAAGCTATCAAAATTATGTAGAATGACTTTTAAAGTGCTTGAAATAAGCTTCCGTTTGAGCACTGATGAAGTTCAACATTTATTTCTTGACCGGAATAATATTTTTTTATTTTATCGGAGCTAAAATCAAAGGATTTTTCCGAGCTTTTAATTAAAGTTTGGATTGTTGAAAAATAATAATTATGTAAAAATTTACAGGTGATTGATGATTTCATTTTGTATGATAAATTCTCGATTTTAACTATCTTAGCTACGATATTTTTTTTGTATGATCATCATTTTAAACTTTATGTAGGCGTTAATTGTAGTGCTTAATATAAGCTTTGATTAATGCCCTGGTAGGGTCCGAAACATTTATTCAGTCAAAAGTTACGGCTAGTTTAAGCTTATAGACATCCGAAAATCAAATCATGCTTTTGTCAGTTTTTGAGTAAGATGATTTAAAAATTTCATGAATTTCAATTTATTTGAAATTATTTCTGCTATCAAACGTTTATTGTTATTTTATGTATAAATTATGATTTTTTGTACCAATTATTTTCATACGTTTAAAAAATTATGATTATAAAAGCTAATATTATTCGATAATATTTTATTAATTATGGGATGTCTATAAGCTCAAACTAGCTGTCACTTGTGACTAAATAAATATTTCTGACTCCACCGGGACTGAAATCAAAGCTTGTTTCAAGCACTTAAATTTACGCCAATATATAGTTGAAAATGATGATCATATATACAATTATCATAGCTATGATAGGTAAAATCGATAATTTGACTTAAAAAATCAAATCATGCTAGTAAAGCTAGCAAAAATCCTCCCGGATATTCCCAACTCTTTTTTTATCTCTTTAATCACTTCAAATTAGTGTTTTACAATAAATGTATGATTTGTAACAAAATCGGACAGTCGCTTCGTTTGTTATTGACAAATTGATGGCTAAATCTTATTTTTTCTTAGTTTTAATGAAATATAGCAAAAACCTAAAGTCCTACACGAAAATCTTTCAAATAAAACGCATAGCCTACTTAACTATCTACAAATAATTAACGAGAATGTTTTTCTACGTCCAATCGTTAAGTTGCAAATTGCAAAAAACCACGAAAATCTGCAATTTCTTTCTGATTACATAACTGTTGTTGCAGTTAGCTGAGGATCTTAAAAATACACTAAAATTTTGTTTAAGTTGTGTGGAAGTAGCATACTAAAAATAAAAACGATCAGCCTGATTAATATTGAACAATTGAATTTGGAACTAAAAAATAGAAAATTTAACTTGTTCTTTAACTTTTTTGGGGGATCCAGATTTATCGTCCTTGATTTTACATACTAAGATAATCATATATTTCCATATGCAATGATAAAAATGACATATTTTCAATAATAAGCTGCTTTTTTACAATGAAAACGGTTTTTGGCTTAGTTAATAATTACGTTACTCTTTCATTTTTTACAATTGAGTAATTTTTCCCATTCAAATGTAATGCTACGTTTTTTCTACAAATTAAAAAAAAAAGTTTATTGTGCGACCAATAGGAGCGAAGATAGGTTTCAAAAAAAAAAATTCGCCCTATCTTTGTTTATTAACATTTAATGCTAAAACTTTGACATATTGTGGTCAAAGAGTTATACTTTCAGTAGAACTTACTTGCAACTGCATACAACTTATTGACGAAGTTTTGTTCAGCAATTTGAATCATTTGAATGTGTTCATGGTAACAGCCGGCGGGTACAAATTCTTTGCAGGCCAAACTCATTTAATTTATTTGTTTGTGCTTACAGATCCTTTACACCGGGATCCGGCAATACCAGTCTCATAATAATGTGTTTTGTTGAATGATGGTTGACCTTAAATACTAATGGAACCGTGCATAACGGTTGTCGTTCATGTAAAAGTTCATTCGACTTTCTAGTGTATACAACACGTACTTCATAAGCGCCCCATAATAGGGTTCTTGCGTAAAATTTTCTTTTCAAATCAATCGTGTACATCAGGTAGGCTATCAAAAAATATTTGACACGTATTTTTCCTTTTTTCATATGAATGAAAACTGACAAAGATATACCGTATGAAATGGACGCATGATGTCATACCTGTAGTCGATTATGCATTGGATTTTATACAGGAATGACCTCATGTAGCTCCCACTCCTGAACTTTGATACGCTCTATCTTTGGAAATTTTCGTTTATATGAAAAAAGAAAAAATACGTGTCCAATATTTTTTTATAAGTTACCTGACGGACCAAATGGAATTTTTCATGCAAGGACCCTATTACTTTCTGGTACATACAACAAAACTAACATCAAATTCATGATTTTCAAATTTGATAGAAGGAGAGCAATACATCATGAAGGAGGAGATATGCAGGATTTTCGACCTTGCAATCGAGAAAGGCAAGCGCAATGTTTTGAAGCAACGGGCTGTTGCGACGCTGACAACAACGAGCATTACACGCAAATATCGAAATTACCTGGTGTTAAAGGCATTTTCTGAAATGGTCGTTCATAGTTCCTGTCATATGATGTACCTTCGCGAGCCAAGCATTACTAAGGCAGCCTCGGATCAATCTGCTTCACCAGGTCCTTTGAAGCGCTCTATCCCTAAGAACACCTTAGATTTTGGAAACTTGTGCCTCATATGCGGTGCTGATGCTTCTGAGAACTTCATACGAGACCAGACTAAAAAGAAACTCAGCGATAGAACAATTGTGCAGTATGTTACGAAGGCAGACACGAACGTTACGATTGTTCGATTTGCAAACGATAAGTCGGAGAATATATATATACAACAGTATATTCACGCATATCAAAAATACCAGATTTAGTGGAGGTAGGAGCACGGTACCATTTACCTTGCTACTCACGCTTTTTTAAGTACAACCCAATGCATGTTGTTGGTCGACCAACAGACTTGCACGTGTCTCACGCGATAAAATTTGTAATTTATTTTTTACTAAATAATAGTGAAGAATGTCAATTTTCGATGCGAGATATTCTGGAATTCTACACATTGACTTCTAAAGTTACGGAGTGCCCCACTTTTCGTTACGTTGCTGAACAATTAGTAGACTACTTCGGCAACGATATAATCGTACACGCATACAGGACAGATATTATAATAACGTTTCGAAACGCTGGCAAAAAAATTCTAAGTAAAAAGTGGTATGACAATAAAAAAAGTAACGAGGAAGATGAACGCAAAAGAATCGTTAAGACTGCTGCGTCCATTACATTAGAAGACACACGAAGAGCATTTTACAAAACTGATACGTACAAAGCTCCAGACGCGTTCTTAGACTGAGTAGAAGATGAGGTATCCAGCACATTAAAAACATTTTTGCAGAGTCTCATAAAGAGTAGCAGGCGGACAGCTAACATGAAAGTGGACCGTCAAATACTATAGCCCACGGTATTTTTCATGCTGTAAGGCCTCGATCGTTTATTTTATCTATTTTACTCAGAATGTCTGCAATGATGCATAAAAAACACGCATCAAGGGCTCTAATCAACGCCTTATCATACTTGGGTCTGTGTTCATCGTATGAGGAAGTTCTACTGTTTGAATCGTCAAGTTTGCACGATCCTCAATGGTATAAATATGATAAATCTTATTTACAATTCGTTTTTGATAATGCTGATCATGAGACGTGCACGATTGACGGTTCCAATACTTTCCACTTCATGTGGGGCATAATATGCGTGACACGTAACACCAGTGAATCCTCAAGTAAGGTAATTAATGGATTTAAAAAAATCCACTAATACTTCCGTAGCAGTTGGCACGAAGTTTGATTGTGTGCCAGTGAAGCACTTCGATAAACAAAATGCTCGGGGCTTAAATACTATTGTTATTAAAGACTTATTTTCTGAGGGCGACAACACCAAATTTCAAATTTTGGCGCTGGATTTTTTCTGGCTCTATCATTAATTCCTCGCATAAACCAGGATGGAGTTTTTTTATTGAAAATGTTTTTTCAGATGGGCAGTGTTCTCGGTCTAAGTTAGTACCCTTACCGTTTGTTAATGATTTATCTAGCAAGTATGACACTATATATACGGTTTTACTTAAAGCTGCTGAAAAGCGAAAATTATATTGCCAACAACACTGTGTTATCACTTTTGACCAGCCTTTATACTGGAATGCCCGAGAGATTGTAGCTTGCGATAGAGCCAATAACAATTTATTGGTTAGCGTTATACTAAGGTTAAGCGGTTTCCACACAATATTATCATTTATAGGATCAATCGGATACGTTATGGACGGAAGTGGTTTAAAAGAACTTTTTTTAGAAATATACGCTAGCACGTCCGTTGAAAAAATGCTAGCGGGTCATGCGTATGCTCGAGCAAGGCAGGCACATACCTTGTGCAGCACTGCCTAAGCTGTAATAATGTTTTCAGGTATCAGGTTTACGAACAAGGAACAAGCCTTTTTGAAAAAGACGCCTTTAGGTACATTAGTCAATGATATGAAAAACAATATTATCCAAACTATTTTAAACAAATTCGAAACTCGCCTCGATGAATTGAAAAACAACGGTCCGACAGCCAAGCTATGGCTTCAGTATTTCGAAATGACCGCTATATTCCGCCAATTCATTCAAGCGGAAAGAACTGGTGATTGGCTACAACATCTTCGTACTGTTTAACTAATGATACCATACTTTTATGCTACTGGTCACTTTAATTACGCCAAGCCAACGCACATGTATTTACAAGACATGCTCTCTCTAGAAACAGTAATGGATCCCGTAGAAAAACACCAACATACGAAATAATGTTTTTTACGATTAGACATTCCGAAAAATATTGGGCTGGCGTACGTACAGACATGTTAATAGAACAGAATTTAATGAAAGAAATTCATACCGCGGGTGGTTTTACGCATGGTAGTGGGCCAAGCGATAGTGTTACTGCGAAGTATATTTTAACGACGATTGCTCTTGTTGGGGTGAATAAAACAGTAACTGATTTTTGTAATGTATCGTATTACACATCCGAGTAGCATGTTGATTCGTCGCGGGCTTACATTTTCAGAGATAACGCTGATGTACAAAAATTAATTCGTTTCTTCGACCTACACAACCCATTTCCGAAAGCTGATAACATCATGTCCATAGCGACATGTTTGAAGGGTGATATAACTATTAATTATTACAGAGCATTCCAGGAAGGCTTGACATCGGTCAAAAACCTAACAGGTAAAAATTTTGGGAACATCAAATTTGAAATGAACAAAAAAGTTCTGCCACTTCGAGCCGTTAGTTGTACAATAAAAGTGAATGACGATGTAGTAATTATCGATCCAACATTATTGTATCAAAAGATCACTTTGCAAATACAGTCTCAAGGAGATATGAGACAATTTTTAAAATTCAAACTATCGCCGTACCCACTGTCAATATTTTACGGGATCGGGATGCACAAAACAACAAAATCTGCTTTCATTCTAAATTTTACCGATCTGTATACCGATGCATCGTTTAAAAGGCCATCGTTAGAATTGGCACAGTTTGTAATTGATGGCGGGTTTTTGTTGCATAGGGTAGTATGGATGAAAAATGATAAAGTGATAGACATTTTAAAGCAGTATGTCGAATATGTGGCAAAAAAAATTTCCAAAAATTCGATTGTTGAGATTAACGGTTATCCTGGCCATGATACTTCCTTATGTACAAAAACTGCTGAGCTTTTAAGGATCAACGAAAGAAGCAGGCCGCGAAATAATCATAGACCGGTCTATGGTTATGAGTACTTCGCAAGATAAGTTTTTGTCAAACGATACAAATAAAAAAGTGTTAATCAAATTGTTACGAGACGAATTTAGGTCTATTTGTATCCGGACAAAACAAGCGGAAGAAGTTGCTAATGTACTAATTGTAAACACAGGCATCCAGGTTGCGCATGATACTGAAACAACGATTATTATTGGTGAAAGTACTGATTTACTTATACCGATAACCCAACTTGCATTCATAATAAATCATTCAATGATTTTTCTAAAGCTATTGGATTTATGTATCATTATACTCATAATAATTAAATTTTCGAAAAAGAAACTGTCATGTTGCTTCATCGTTTAGGATTATTTTTCGCATGATTTTTACTTTCGGAAAATATTTCTAATGACATTATTTTTTATAAATATGAAAACTATTTTACAGAAGATTTTGTATTGGATGTAAAAAATTTGGCTATTCTATACATAAGTGGAATTATCACTCTAGTATGAAAGTCTTGCGAATTCTTTAATTCACCTGCACCTTAGGAAATGTTTTTTTCTGCAAAAAGCAAATAACTTTGATAAAATTGCTCTTTTAAGAAAAATGTTTCAATGATTATAAGTTAAGTTAAATGATGATCATAAATATATTTTTAAATTATATTTATAAGATATCTAGAATTTTTTTTTAGAACGAAGTTCCTCATCTCGCGTTACAGGCTTTGGGTGGATAGGGGCTAGATCGAAAAAAGTGTAACAAGATCTTTTCCTGACACTATGGGAACCTTTTCGGAGTCATATGCAGAGAGAGACAAACAAACAGGCTGGCACATGTGCCTTTACCTCAGCCGACTGCCGTCTGCAGTCTGCACTGGCATGGCACGGAGCGAGTACCGTACGATATAGTATTTACATATATTTGTGTGTATGTGTACACATGTAGGTATAGGTTTACTGGAGGCTGCTACTCTGCTTGTCCGTCTCTTTCTCTCTCTCTCTCTCTCTCTCTCTCTCTCTGTCCTATGCACACAATGATGTCAATAATGATGCGCCGCAGATGCTGGGGCCTTATCTTGATCCAGTCAAGCTGGACTCGAGCATGCACTTTCAGACGCATTTTTGTCATCTGTACATGCGCAGAAGTCACACATTGGTCTCTGCTCATGCGAGAGCGGTGAAACATGTGCCTCTCGACTTGTTCAAGATAAAGCTTCTGCTGCTCTAGCTCTCTCTCTCTATATATATACATATGTATGTATGTATGTATATAGCCCCTCTTCGTACTGCTGCATGTCGTTGAAATCCTGACATGACTGTAATAAGGGCTTAGCTAGGCCCCTGTTACAGCTAAGGTACGATCAGGCGAATAATGTGAGCATTCGATTTTCATCGGTCGGTCGCTCGTTGTCATGTTTTATGTTATGAATATATAAATTATAATGACGTTATAGCAAAAAACTACCAAAAAAACAAAGGAACTTTGTTCCGATCGGGGGTCCATAGACCCCTTACGCCGGTTTTACATATTTTTCTAGTTTTTAGATAAAACTTTTCTAAATAAATCAATTTTTGATCACTTATTATATTATATTACACTGTTTTATAAATTTTTCAAATAGTACATAATTTTATGGTTTTACAAAAAAAATTTTTTGTGATGACTTCCATTGTTGTGATTGTTTAATCGTAATATAAAATTTGTTTTATTACATAAATGTATATAATGTCAGATACTTTTTGATATATTTAAAGAATTTTTTATAATTGTATAAGTAATTATAATATAGGAAAAGTTTAGCTTACCTGTCTATATGCCTCATGGGAGTTTTGGAATATGTAGATAAAAATTATATGAGATATGTATGTTTTAATTTATGCAAACAACTGTGTAATGGAATGTTAACTAAAGTACAGATTTAGAAGAAAGAGTATAAAAATACTTTGCCTAATCAAGAGAATTAAGAAATCTGGAAAATAATATAAGAATAATTTTGCAGAGAAAAAAAACCATATTTTCGGTAAGGACTTACAGGGTGGCTGATTAGGGTTAAACTAGGTTGAGTTGTGGCTGTGATGTGCTACTCAATAAATTTAAATATAAAATTGTGTTATAGCTGACAGAGGGGTATGAAAGAGTGGGAGCTACAAATAAGGTATTTTGCATTATATCTTAATTATTTTTCCTATCATTATTTTCTGTTGCGGGGGGGGGGGAGTCAAAAATACTTTAGTATTACCTTTTTTTTTTTTTTTTTTCTTTAATCACTTCCTGATATTGTTTTATGTTGTATTATTATCTTGAAAGATATACGTACAATTGCATTATATGTTATTGGTAAACTTACTGCAAGGAGTAAGTGTTTCTTTCAGATTTTATCAAATATAAGAAATAAAAGAGGCCGTAAAGCAAAATGTTTTATTTAAAAATTTTAGCTCTCTAATTCATCTGAAATTTAGTAAAAAAAATTTCTTCTTCCACCAACAGTCCGGTCGCAATTGACATCAAACCACGAAAATCTTTTTTTTTTCATTCTGTTTGAATAACTATTGTTAAAATACAATCATGATACTTGAAATTGATAAAAATATAGTTTACGTTATGTATAAGTAGAAGTCATGAACTTAACCCTGTCCGCCGGATAGTTCATGAACAATGGAATTTGCACCTAAAAAAACTTTTGAGTTTCAATTTGTTCTAAAATTTCTTAAAGGATTTTACATAACCGTATTTAATTTTACATCCTAACATAATCGTATGTTTTATTATTTAGCATAAAATTTATGATTTTATTGTTTTGAACTAACTTTTTGGAATGTAATCGATTTAAAGCTTAATTTCATATTTTTTATCTCTTGGTTTTATTACAATGAGATAACTGTCTTAATTTCATTGAATTAGTTAAATTTTTTTGCAAATTTTTATGAAAAAAAAGTTACTGTGCGACCAATCGTTGCATAGACACCTTTTTAAAAAAAAAAGTTACTGGTAATTTTGTTTATTAAAATTAAGACATCAAACAGAAGTACATTATGTTTGAAGCTCTATATTTTTTAAGGAGTAATTTTGCAACTGCTTATGGCTCTTTGTATTTTTTTTACTACGAATGATACGCAATGTTTTCCCGTACTGTTTTAAAAGTTTATTCGAATTTCTAGAAGTTTTTTTTATCTTCCCAACATCTTTTTCCAATGAAATTTTTCTGATACTTTGAGAAAATTGATATGAGTTGCAGCTTTCCTAAATATTAATTTATATTGATATAGAAATGTTTGTTTTATTTTAATAATTAAGTGTTTTAAACTAATAAATAATCCATTACCCAATTTGTACACTTTAAAAAAAAATGTTTTTGAACAAATTCTTGCAATTCTAACCTTCTTTTATAATGCGCTCCTAAATACGATTTTCTATTGGTTAGTTATGTTATTAACATTGTTTATTATTCTTTTATAAATATTTGATAGGTCAATAATTTGATCCTGGACTTACTTCAGATTTTTTGACATTTAACACTACCCCATTCAAGATTGAGTAGTACTACTAGATGATTATCATTATAATTTGAATCAAGATAATACCTTTAATTATTTAATATTTAAATATTTTTTGAAACTACACTAAATTACCACTTATGCTAATTCTATATATAATCACACCACCTTTGATACATTGCTGTGGGTTATTTATTTGGCTATAGATAACAGTGGTACTAAAGAGAAAATTTTTCTTTTATTTGGTATCACTGCTGTAAGAACGTTAATGTGTTAGCACCATCATAAATATTTATTTTTTTTTTTAACAAACATTAACTGCTATCACTTATATTACGCATAATTGCTAAATTTAATCTTTGTTGGAATAAATAAAGAATGATTTAAATGATAAAATATTAACCGTATGTTATATATATACAAACTTGATTACAAATACTTAATAAAATACAATTCGTTCGTAAACACTTGGATTACAATTTTAAAATATTCAATACGTGAACATTGCGTTTGAACGAAAAAATGATGATTTTCTGCAACTACCTTTCTAAAACTACTACTTAATTAATGTTCTTCGGTATAATCATAATTTTTTAATTTTTTTAAATATTTTTTGAGGTACCATCTAAAAGCTTAGGATTTTTACTATGATACAGTGTTTTAATATGTAACTCATTAATGATGGTTACAAATATGAGATGTTTTCACGTTGCTCCATAATAGGTTGTTTATAATTTGCAAACTTTGATAGCAAATATCTCCTAATTTTTTAGGCTTACAGAGGTACATAAGGACACCCATGCAATCAGCAGGTCTGGACTTATTAAATAAACTACCTTTGATATCTAAACTTCTCCCCCTAAAGCGCCCTCAAAATATCTGTTCACATGAAGTAGAAACAAATTGCTACTTTTTATATGGAAGTGCTGGGATCATCGCCGAACACATTACTGCAGAATTAGCCGCATCGACTTATCTATGTACTGAATTAGCCGCATCTAGATATATCGTTTGCCGAAAACGTATAATTTAATACATTGTTTCCCAAGTTTTTTAAAACATTTTTTCCTACATTAATTTCACTTTCTTCTACACAAACACACGATTCTATAATTACTAATAAAATAATGAGAACAACCCTAATTTCTAATAACTCAATTAGTAAAACAAATAAATAGTTTTTACGTTAATTACTTATTTTCCTTCCGTTTATTATGTTGAATTATATTAACCTTTTTTTTAAGGTAGATATTGCTATTTTTCTTTTTTTTTAAATTAATTTTAATCGGTGGATAACTTATTTATCAATAAATATTTTGTTTTTCCGAGTTAATTTGATTATCTAGATTTATTTAAGTCAACTTAATTCTATTCGAATTAAATATTGATGTAAAGTTTACCTTTTCCTTACTCTTATCTTTTTTATTAGCGGTATTACTATTTGTCACATTTTTTTTTCCCTTTAGTAGACCAAAGTTGGTTATTGGATTTTAATATTATATATATATTTTCCTTTTTGTTCTATCACATTAATTATCAAAAATGCAAAAGTAAAAATATTATTGTAATAACTTAGAAGAATTCTAAATTCATCATCGTTAAGTAAAAGTTCTTTCAATTCTAAATTGTATTTACTCAAAGGACTTATACGAACTTTACCGTTATGACAACATGTTGATTTCTTTTTTTCTTCTGTCCAAAATACTGCTGAACAATATTTACATTTATAACTCATTTCACCATAAAATACTGGATTCACTGAAAAATCGTCATTTTCATTTATAGTACTAAGTAAATTTTCATTTAAAATTTTCTTCATGAACGTATCATTCATGTTTTTAGAAACATTTATTTTTTTTTTTTTATTCATTTAATCTCAGATTCCGTAAATTACTTTGAATACCAGTATTTTCGCAATTCAGAAACTTAAATATTCCTGCATCTGCAGGTCCTAAAAATTGAATATTTAATTTCAAACTACTCGGAGAATCACCAAAATAATACATGTTTATATAATTTTGAACAACAACTGTGATACGTGCATTTATTATATTAACAAAACATTGTATTTTAAGGGATGTACCATACGTTCCATAGTTAGACATTAGTTCAAAATAATCCATAGGATTTTTAACATTTTTAAGATATTTATTCTTATCAATTAAATTAACATAGAGATCCCATTTTTCAACTTCATTTTTAACTACCATCAATCTTGTTCTAGTATAAAAATGATCTTTATTATATATGAAAAGAGAAGAAATTTTAAACAATTCACTTCCATCTGTTGGATATGAACTATTATCTAATGGGTTTTTATATTTTTCAGGTTCAGTATTATGTCCTTTTAAATTATTGTAACATTTTCTTTTTCGATTTATATTTGAAGTATAACTTGATGAGTTGTCATTTATTGTTTGAGTATTATTACCATTTCCAGAGTCAATGCAATATGTATTTTTAGGAATATTTTCCTCTAAGTCAATATAATTCATTGTATCATATGATTCATTGGAATTGTATGCAAGGAGGTGGTCGCATTGCAATGTATTACTTTGCAGTGATTTGCTAAAATTAATACTTTTATTAGTACCCATGTCATAATCATCATATGTTTCTTTCTTTTTTTCAAATGATGTTTGTAAGTTATGATCAATAAAATTTTTTGTTATATTTTTAAAATCCAATATATCATAATGGCTAGAATCAATGTTTCCGTGAAAATATAAAGTCAACTCAAGATCACTGTTTAAATTGCCAAATTATTGAATATCGTCGTTTGAGAAATTCACAACGACGTAAACATCAAACAAATCTGCAAAGCTTTCAATTTCAATACTTGTTCCATAAGTCCCATTTTTTGACATCAAGTAAATACGAGTATAATCATCACTATTTGTAACATTTTGATAATAATTTTTGATAATAAAAAACTATTTTCTGTGGGTTTTCAAAAAAAATATGTAAACTGCTAGCGTGTGGCGACATGCTTCCTGTACAGCAGAAGTGTTCTCACTCAGCTTAAACGGGAGCTATAGTCAAGCCCTACAATGTATATCTTTTTAGCCGTCGTGCGTCTCCGAGAAGAAAAATACTGACTTTTCCTTTTACAGTGTATCTACCACCGACAAATAATACAACATACAGTTTTTGTACATGTAAAGGATGAATGAGTAGTCTATGAGTTTGGATTCAGAACTTAACGAAATATGTTTATACGGAAAAAGAAACAAAAAATTAAGATAATCGTAATACAAAAACCGTTGTACGACTTTTCGAAAAACTGTCGTACACGTTTTTTTCAATCTACCTATTTATTTCAAAATAGTATCATTCCTCAGTCATATAAAACTAAAATAATTTTTTTTTATGATATTTGATATAATATTACTCTTTGATTATTTTCAAAAATAAGATGTTGAGTATATGAAAAATATGTTAAAATTGAATTTTTTTTCATATACTTTATAATATTCAAAATATTTAACCTTTGATTCATGTACATACCATTCGAACTATAGCCTTATGTGTCCCTTTAGTAAGTATTTAATCAATTAGAATATAAAAATAACGTTTGTAACTAAGAAATCACTATTTTAATGTACGAGGGTGGTCCGATAAGTACTTAGCCTCACCGCCCGATGGCGCTGCTATGGCTAGAGAACCTTGTTAGGTTTTATGTAAAAATTATTAAACTTAATATTGTAAAATACATCAATGACATTTAAATGTACCGTAAACATATGGTAAAGTTTTTACATCTAATGTATTCGCTAAGCATAATCATATTTTGTATATAAAATTTATTTTCCTGGTCATAAATATTTAACCATTGTCTTATGTACACACATATTGAAATATAGCCATATGCCTCCCTTAAGAAAGTATTTAAACATTTGTAATATGAAAATAAAGTTTGGAACTAAGAAATAACTATCCCAATATAGTGTTAGGTATTATGTAAAAAAATGTTAAACTTAAGGTAGTTGTTTCCTAAATCAAAATTATCAAAAAAGATACGAAATTTTCAGTATCGAGGAATATGTGTCCACAAAAGAAGTTCAATTTACTATGTAGTTATTGAAATATCTTCGTCAAAAAATAGCTCATTATCACCTTTTATCACCTATATCTGCTACACACAACGTACACTAAGTATTGTATATCTATATATTTGGTAGACCTATATATTAGGAAACAACTACCTTAAGATTGT